>JARQZK010004357.1:582500-730000 GCA_030704885.1 Cynegetis impunctata | reverse complement strand
AATAAAAAGAACGAATCGGAAAACTACAATTACCCCATTCCAATTTTCGAATGTTTACAACTGGACATCCGATTTTTGTTTTCTCGAAGCCATTTTTGGTAAGAGCGTCTGTAATCCGACGCCTCTAAAAGCCTCCTCCGTCTCATTTCCACCCACGCGATACTCTCCTCGTCTTGCCCGACGAGCGACGTCGATTTTAAACGAGCATTTTCCGAGACTTAAATGTGAACTAGTTCAAAGTTAAATATATACTTAGCTTTGAGTTCAATATTAAATTTATAATAATATATTGGATTTGCAACTGTTCTGGATGTTGAATAGATTGCACGATATGAGTGGACATATCTGTTTCATAACTTTATAAAAAAATAAAAAACTAACTTTTCACAGGTTGGAATAAAAATATATTGAGTAAACGCGTTTCGTCATAACATTAACTTCATCTCGTACTAAATTTTGGTATTACAAAACAATCTATTTATACGAAAATTGAATATAACACAGGGGTTCCTAGAGAAACTAAATAACAATAAGCAATTCATTCAGAGTTATTGGTAGGGTTTACTTCAATCTGGTCGTTAACTAGGTTTACGGAATTTTTATATTCATTGATGTAAGTTGATTTTGTGGAGACTATTTTCTAACTGTAATATATTATAATTGTTATTAAAGGTATGGTTTTCTTGAATAAGATGGCACGCATAATTAGAGTCAGTTTTTTGCTCAATATAGCTACGTTGGTGTTCGTGTATTCGAGTTTTGAAATTTCTAATTGTACGTCCTATAAGGAATTTTTCACAATCGTTACAGTCGTGTCTATAAACACCAGTACGTTCATCTCTATGAATTTTTGATTTGTTATTTTTAATCAATTTTCCAATGCTATTGTTGGTTTTATTTGAGACTTTGAAATTTTGTTTATGAAGAAACAATTTCAGGTTTTCGGAAGGTTTGCCCAAGTATGTTAAACTGTTAAATACTGTACTTTTCACGGATCTCCTCTCCTTAATCCTGAATCTGTTCAATATACCTACAAATAACTCTGAATGAATTGCTTATTGTTCTTTAGTTTCTCTAGGAACCCCTCTGTCATGTTCAATTTCTCGTATAAATAGATCGTTTTGTAATACCATTATTTAGTACGAGATGAAGTCAATGTTATGGCAAAACGCGTTTACTCAATAGATTTTATTTCAACCTGTGAAAAGTTAGTTTTTATTTCTTTATAAAGTTATAAATATTTTACTTCTCAACGTCCCCACACGTTTCTGCCGATAATTTATTTTCTAAACCTCAGGGTAGGTGCTTCAACGAAGCATTCAGAAAACTAAATAACAATAAGCAATTCATTCAGAGTTATTGGTAGGTACATTGAACAGATTAAGGAGAGGAGAAAGGTTTACTTCAATCTGGTCGTTAACTAGGTTTTCGGAATTTTTATATTTATTGATGTATAGGGATTCCCTAAAGTTAGTTTGTGGAGACTATTTTCCAACTGTAATATATTATAATTGTGATTAATGGTATGGTTTTCTTGAATAAGATGGCACGCATAATTAGAGTCAATTTTCAGCTTAATATAGGTAAGTTGGTGTTCGTTTATATTCGAGTTTTGAAATTTCTAATTGTACGTCCTATATAGAGTTTTTCACAATCGTTACAGTCGCGTCTATAAAAACCAGTTCGTTCATCTCTATGAATTTTTGATTTGTTGTTTTTAATCAATTTTCCAATGCTATTGTTGGTTTTATATGAAATTTTGTTTATGATAAAACATTCTCAGGTTTTCGGAAGGTTTGCTCAAGTATGTTAAACTGTTGAATACAGTTCTCGGATATAAGTGGGTAAACTTCTGAAATTGCCATTTTGTATTTTTTCCTCTGAATGAGGCTGTCAATCATATTGGGTGAATAACCATTATTTACTGCCATTTGTTTAATTATATGCAATTTCTTTCGAAAATTAGCTTCGGACAACGGAATTTTGAATTCAATATCTATTTAAAATGTTCAAATTATTTTCAATAAAGGAGTTTCTTTTTTGAATCAATTTATTCCTAGACGTTCATAGTCAATCATAGAATTGTTAATATACCTTTGTATAACGTTGATTTCAACAAAGAGGAAGATGTTATAAAGCAAATCGTTATGAACAATAATTATGAAGCAGAGATAATAGAAAAAGGAAAGCGTTTTCTCAAGTTTATCCTGCCACAAAATAAAAAATTGAGTTTTAACTAATACGGGAACCACTTCTTTCGCGACATAATAACACCGTAGCTTTCGGGAGCGGTAATTTTATTGAAAAATATATTAAGAATAATAAATCATAAATCATAAATAAAAATACCTACTGGATGGATTTGTCCATGAGGTATTTTGTGATGATACATTATAACAATAAATGAGAAGTCATAAGAAAAAAATTTCCAGAGTTTGTAAAATTGATTGCAGTAGCAGTGAAAACTATTCTGAAATCATTACTTGCTAGGAATTTTTCTTAAGTGCCAGAACCAATGAAAATATTTATACATATTCATGTAAGCACTTAATTAAGCTCAAAAGTCTCAGAATCAAACTTAGACATAAGATTTTTTGATTTTCTTCAAAGGACAAAATACTAGGAACAACAAAATTTCCCTATTCGTCTACATTTTCATCAATTTTCAATCGCGAAACAAGGAGACATTTGTAAGATTCGTTGATTTCCCAAAATATTCATATTTTGGAAAGAGTTTTTCATTCATTTCTTGAAAAACTTTCCGCAGAGAGAATGACTAGAATTACCTCAATTTTTTCAGTGATAAACAAGAAAAATAAACTTGAATAAATAAAAATTTAACTAAATTCATAGAATTCTTCAAACCTCCAAAAATAAAAAGGAAATTTTTACATTAAATATATACTTACTCAAGTAGGTACTTTATTTCTCGAACAAAATTTCCAATAACTTAATTAGTTTCTCACTTGTTCTGGAATGTGATAAGTGAAATGTAACAGAAATTATTCCCAGTATTGAATTTTTTACTCATCGAAAATAAAAAAAATTGACAAACACATGAACATTTAAAATTAACTAAAAAATTTTGTTTTCAAACCGTCTCAAAATTTGATGTATTCACGAAAAAAAATCTTTCATTTATTGCTGTGATCTGAGAATTTCCACAGAAGAGCAAGGCAAACAACACATGCAGTTCTGTGTGCCAACAGAAATTTTATCTTCAACTTTTGTAAAGTCAAATGAATCATTTTTCTAACTATACATGTCTTCTGACACTCTAAATAATAAATTGATATATTTCTTGTTTATTATAGAACAAGTTTTGCTCAAATCAATTTTTTTCTAGCTTCAAAAAGAGATCCAAATAAAAGTTGAATGTCATTACGTGACATCCTGTCAATAACGTCATATTTATCATCATTATGATATATTGTAGGTTAACAGAAAAAAATCAAATTATAGACAATCTGACATTTACTTATGTCATATTGATCATTATAATATATTAGGTAAAAGAAAAACTTTAGATTACAGACATTCTGATAATAATGTCATATTTATTATCATCATGACTTATTATAGATTGACAGAACAACTACAGATTATAGACGTTCTGACAATTATGTCATATTTATCATCATTATGATATATTATCAGAAAAACTTTAGATTATAGACACTCTGACAATTATGTCAATATTATTATAATTATGATATAATAACGAAACAAAAATTTCTGGTTCCACAATGACATCCATATTTTGTTCAATATATTTTCAGTTATTTAAGAAATTCATTAAATTAATCAATCGTATTTGAAGAACAATAAGTAACCCAAATGTAGATAATGTTTCGCATACATATTCACTCTTTTGACTCTGCTTGTAGATAACCGAATAACTGTGAAAAGTTAGTCCATTTAAATGCTTAAAAAATCTCATTAAGTTATCTATAAAAATATTACTCATAAAGATAATATCAGTATCAGGTATTGAACATTTCACTCGTTTTCTGACTCTCTTTCTAAAGTCAGAAGTTATTTCTGTTAGTAAAAGTTGATTTCCTTGATCACTAGAAAATAATTTATTTCCAAAACCAAGTAAATTCCACAGATAGATAGAAATGCATGTAATCTTCGTCATGTACCTACTTCGAATTATAAGGCTATAAACTAAAGGGTCATTTTAGTACATTCACCTATAAATATTAACAATTACAATATTAATAACTAAAACACTATTTCAAGGTCCTAAATGTCCATGAACAAATGTTATTAAACTCAAACCAATTGTATTTGCTCAAATTCATACTTTTACATTCTTTCTCAAAGCTACCAGTTTCTATCCAAATTACTTCGGTAAATAAAAGAGATAACTACTCAATAGGCTCTTTAACACAACAGTTTGTTGAAAAACGATAATATATAGGCGATGAAACACGTACTAAACGATATGTTTGTATGATAAACAATGAGTTACAACTACCACAAGATATGATAATCGTATGGTATCAATACCTACTCATTCATATTTGCTATTTGCCAATTTAACATATCAACACTTTTTTCAAATACTCAGCTATCAGTGTGTGAGTAAATATGAAACACAATATTTGGAAATGATGAATTCGATATTTATTCAATACATCATATCTGCATGCCTGTATTATTTCTATTTTAATTTGTTGAGAAAGTTGGAAAAACCTATTCTAGGGGTTTGCATGTGATGTTTGAATGTGATTATAAAATCAGAATAACTAAAAGTGCATGAATATGTAATTCAACAACGATGACCTCAGCGCACAAATTGCAAAGAATACTTCAAATTCTCAGAGTGTAAATCTATTACATCATGAATACCAGGAGAGCTAACCAAAAATAGTTTTGCAGATTGAATTACATTTTATTAATACACATACGAAATCATTGCAAAAATTGAAGACATCAGAAACGATTCCAAATATAACGAAATTTTTGGAACTAGAACGTTTCTTTAGGGATTAAAGAATGTTAGGTTAGGTTGACAGGTGAATTTGTTTACAAACGTATGTAGGCTAGGGGATGTTCCGTCAAATCAACTTCTATGCTTGATTCCCGAATACTGATTCAAAAAATTACTTTTTCGTTCAACTTATAGATTCGTTTTGTGTATTTGCAACATTTTAAAAAGCCTACCTTTTTTTGTTGTTTTTCCCAGGCTGGGTCTAGGAGTCCCTCCCGTTCCCACTCTTCCTCTTGCTCCATATAGCCGTCTGAAAACTGGTCAACGTTGTTGTAATCAGTATTTATCATTCTAGGCAAAATAAAAATGCACGAAATTCAACTAGGCTATGTATTCGTTTCTTTTTCGTTCGACAGATGTACAAAGTCGTGCAAAAGCACACGACAGACGCGCACTTTACCCCACTGGCACGACCGTTCTCGACTCTCGGCCAAAGTAAATTTGTCTAGTAGTCGTGCTTGGATAGCACTTCTCGCTCTGGCCGATTCTGTGGTCCTTGTCTGCCGTCCGTTAACTCGTGCGGCGTTGTCAGAAGTGAACGGACGGCGATGTAGGCTATTTATACGGAGCGGCAAATTAGTGGAAGCTTCGGGAAATATGCTTTTGAGCAAGGATTTTTGGGAAAATTTTGATTTGTGGGCCGCACGGGTGGATCAGACCGACAACGTAGGCGCTGGATTCTTACAGGCTTTTCTTGTATCACGGTTAGTCACTTTGTTCAGACAAAAATTATGAGCCTTAACGACGAGAGGATGACATAAGCTCGGAATATAAAACTAATTTGAAATAGAATCTTAAAATCAACGTAATATATTTTGAAATTTTATGATCTAGCAGTCCGCTAAATACTTGACAGCGAATAAAACATTTGGAAAATAGAATGACAAAATAAGATGTCTTAATGTTTTTGACTTGTTATTTTTCTTTTTGATGATTATGAACTACATATGTGAATCTTAAATATATTTATTTAATTTTGACCCCAAATGAGTAAAAGAATACATTATCAATTATTATCCTAAAAAAAAAACCAAAAACATAACATTTCCCATGGATTCATAAATAAAATACTTTTTCAATATATGTACAACAAAATAAGTAATATCTTCTGTAAAATATAAGTATAGAAGCCTTCAGTTCTTTAGGAAACCTTTTAGATTCTGTCAAATTTTCTTAAAATTTTTTTGTTCAACTATTTCTTTTATAATTTTGTTTTATTCTGATAAAGTTCTTCTGACTGAAGAATTAAATATTTATGCTTATTGATTCCTGAACAAAATATTAAGTCTGGTTGGGTAATTATGACAATCATTTTCCTATTTTTATACTGAGTGAATTTTCATTTTTTTGTTATCAATACAGTACCTATATCAGTTTTATTTATTTCTAGTTTCTTCAGTCTTATATATATATATATATATATATATATATATATATATATATATATATGTATATATATATATATATATATATATATATATATATATATATATATATATATATATATATATATATATATATATATATATATATATATATATATATATCTATATATATATATATATATATATATATATATATATATATATATATATATATATATATATATATATATATATATATATATATATATATATATATATATATATATATATATATATATATATATATATATATATATATATATATATATATATCTATATATATATATATATATATATATATGTGTATATTTATATATTTTTTCTTTCATTTATCATAAAATCAAAAATGTGCCAAATTTGGCGATGGTCGGTCAAACGGTGTTGCAGTTTACAGTTCTATATATATAATATACAGTGGCGTATCCAGAGATTGAGTTTGGGGGGGGGTAGTGGCAAGTTTTAGGGAGTTGACCTGAACTATTTATAAGCTTAAGCGAAAGCGGGGAAAGGAGGGGTGTTGATTGATTTTAGCTCATCCATAATTCAGTAATTTCATTCTATATCAAAAAATATAAAATAATTGCGAGGACATGTACATACAATATTCATCATAAAATGTGAAGATATAAAATATACATAAAAGTTAAGAAATAAAATATATATATAACTCAAGAAAAAAAATATGAAAACCCTAGAAAAAGGCTATTCAAAATTTGAAGGAAAAATATCAGAAAGGTGAAAAAGATCACATCAGGTGAAAAGAGTATATGAATTGGATGTTAGTTGGTTATTGACTCTTACTACTAAACTCAGCTGTAAACTTAACAATATCAAATATTTGATGGAATCCGTCGTTACTAGGTGATAATTTAACATGATGAACAAAAACAAAACTTGAATTTACTATGTTTATCATCAGAAAAATACTTCGAAAATATAACACTGCGATTGCAATTTCGGTCACTAGACCATTATCAGGCAGATTGAGTATTCAGAGGGACTGAATACATAATTATAGATTTGCGCTTACATCTGCAATCGCAGTATTATATTTTTCGAACTATTTTTGTGATAATAAACATAGTTAATTTAAGTTTTGCTTTTGTTCATTAACAATATTACTTCACTATAATTTATAAAATCTTTCTTCACTTAATAATCTCTCAGAAATCAGCAATTTCAAGTTTCAAGTCTCAACTATGAACTGGAAGAAATGCGCATCATATCAGATATAACTAGGGTTGCCATCCGTCCGGGTTTCCCCGGATTTGTCCTAGTTTAGGGGGCGTCCGGGGGTCGTCCGGACGGGGCTTCCAAAATATTCTAGCTATTAAATGCAAACCAGTTGTGGCCGAATTTTTTCGAAACATCTATATTCTAAACTGCTCAAAATTGCATAGTATTATTTTCTTATACCAGCTCACAATGCTAGGGTCGCAGTAATGGAGGAAGGAGAGAAACTTGCTAAATACACATACGTTTTCTTCTCTGATCAAAATAGAGTCTAATTTAAAGACTTGAGTAGCTCCGACTTTTACAAATTAATGATGAAAAATAAAGACATTTTGGGCAAAATCGGCAAGTCTGATAAATTCCAAGTTAAGTTGAATTAGTAAAAAGAACTTGATCTCGTTAAAATCAAAACTTGTTACTTACTTTTGATTTATAGTTAATAAATAATTTAGACTTTTGGGTACCTAACCTATCTAACCGAACTAGATGACTTAGCCTATAATTTCTTCTTCTTCTTCTTCTTCTTTCAAAGGATTGCCACCCCAAGTAGAAACCCCTACATCAGAGTAGCACCTTCATGGGCTCAGTATTAAAACTATGCACCCAAAGCCTATAATTTACTGTTACAATGTAGAATCTAGTCTATTTGATTTTCG
This sequence comes from Cynegetis impunctata, assembly GCA_030704885.1. NCBI lineage: Eukaryota > Metazoa > Arthropoda > Insecta > Coleoptera > Coccinellidae > Cynegetis > Cynegetis impunctata. Next base: position 721,688 of record JARQZK010004357.1, on the reverse strand, counting down.
ATCTACCAAAAATTATTTTTTTTTGTTCTGTTTATATGGCAAACAAGCGGTTTAAAGTTTAAATGAATGAAAAAATATAAATATGAACGATGTGTTATTTTATTCAAAAAAAATTTTTTTTACGGTTTCAGTGGAAAAACAAAATTTCACAGAAATGTCCGGGGTTTTTTAAATTTTTGTCCGGCATCGGCAATTTAGGTGATGGCAACCCTAGATATAACGTACGTACGTCACTTCAGGTTTTACCAGATGTAGGGAATTCACATAAAACATAGAACTCGAGGAATGTTAATCTAAATTCAGTGGATTTTATTTCTGCAGATAAGAAATCGTCATCGGCGGAATTCTTTCCATAATCGTGAGTATGTATAACAAAAGTTCTGAATTTGTATAATTTACATAATTTGTATTGAAGGTATGATCTATCTATTCTGATAAATTTCGTTTGTTTATTTATTTCTTTTATATGCTACCTGGAATATCAAATGATATGAAAAAACCTTTTTCATTAGTTTTCGTACAATGTTTGATATATTTTATATTTTCAATTTCATTCGAAGATTTAGTGTTGCAAATTCTCTTCTGGGGGGGGGGTAATTACCCCCAGTACCCCCCCTTGAATACGCCCCTGGTATATATATATATATATATATATATATATATATATATATATATATATATATATATATATATATATATATATTTATATTTATATATTTATATATATATATATATATATATATATATATATATATATATATATATATATAATATATATATATATATATATATATATATATATTATATAATATATATATATATATATATATATATTTATTTATATTTATATATATATATATATATATATATATATATATATATATATATATATATATTCATATTTATATATACAAACATCCATTTTTCTAAATAAGATATGAGATAAACTTTTTATTCAATCACAAAGGCCTACGTAGAAGGGTTGTCTGTTCATAAATTTAAAAAAATCCACTACATTTGTAGAAACTTGTTGAATTCTGAGCAACTACAAATGAAATTTCTTTTCGCAAATTCAGCGCATCCACCATAATGTATTCAAATAAGATAAATTATTAGAATTAGCTTAAAACAAAAATTATAGGAATATATCATGTAAATTACCTCAGTAAATTAACTCTAATGAAAGTTTATTTTTATTGAATATGTGCATCATAAATTAATTTAATTTCCACTCCACACAGTGTGAAAACTTTTTAGAAGTACATCATTAAGTGAAGTTATATCTAATTCAAACATTAATCTTGTAAAATCAAGATGATAGTATCAACATAGTTTTATCGAAATAATTATATTTATATTATCATCGTGGAATTTGATGGTTGATCTTGAAGTCGGTTACATATAATTTAGGACTCCAGACTTTTTTTATTTCAACTATTCGCTCAGGATTCTTTGATTCTCGGTATTTACATAACATGGATTTCATGAAAAAATATATCAGTTCTATTATACTAAGCACTGAACCACCTAGACATAAACCAAATACTCCACCAACAGAAGCTGAAAAAATAAAAAAGTATCAATATAAAAAGAACATTATATTATAGTACATTACATTCCTAAAAAGTAACGTGTAAAGCTAAAAATACATGTACGCAAATTTTGGGGAAAAGCAGGTTGATATTATAAGTACCTACTGTTTTAGGTTCAGAATTTTTTCTCTAACCGCGACCATTTTTATGTGAAAATTTCATATTTTTTTTGCTGTCTTCAGTTGCAATCACAAAAATGAGATGAAAATACAACCTTAGTGAGGAATCTCTGCTGCTCACACGTTTTATATAATCGGAAAATAGCAGAGAATCGAAACTATCAAAAATTTATATAGTGTCTACCATTTCAATATAAAAAAAGTGGACTCAATTTCCCTTAAATTTCTTTTTATTGTTATTCTTGCCACTGTCTTTTCATTAAGTTGCCAAAGTGTACCTAACCTAAAAAATTGTTTTGAAAAAGTTCAAGATTACCCAAGAGTGCATCCCAGGTCATATTTTCTGATCTCTGGATCATAACACACTGATCATCACCAAAATAAACTGTAATACGACTTCCTTGTATAGAATCATCATATCCAATTCTAAAATCAAAAGTATAATTCAAAGAGTAAGCATATCTTTGCAGGATTTTCATATGATGATGCCAACTAACCGATGGAGAAAAGAAGCAACAATAGCTGCTATAAATAGTTTGAAGAAATTAAGTACAAAATTTCTTAATTTATTAGAATTATGAACAACATACTTGTATGTGTAAGTTGTCCATTGAAAAAAAGTTTGAACAACGAAACTTAATTGAAAATTAGTTTGATATTTTCAATTTATTATCCTTGATCGAATTTCATTCTACTGAAGAACTCAGACCAACATACGTTTGTAGAATTTGGCGAATTATCGCTGCAAGTATGTATTTATTGAGCGCTGTCTCCCGTGGTTGCGGTCAGAATCAGCCAATCAGCACTATTTTAGTACCTCCTAGCATAGATCATTTTAGTAGGGATTCCTTCGAGGGTATATTGGATTGAATTCTACAAAAATTTCTTTTTTTCCAATCCTAGCGAGGGGCGATCTTTGGACGTTTCCTATCGTTGTTCGGTGATGGCGCTGCGATCTTCATTGACAACAGTGTAGCGTGTCATTGAAAATAAGTGAACAGTATTTTTGATATCAAGAGATGTCAAAATAGCTATCTACTGTTGATGGGTTGGAGTGAATCTCAACTTATCAAAATGCGAAGCTTGGTATTTTTGTCGATTCAATAAGGAAATACGGTTTGAAAATCAGATGCATGGTTTGATAATAATTATTACCTATAGACTATGTAAAGGAGTAATATTAGAAATCTTACATCGTTTTTACTTCCCTAGCATTGACGGTGTACTTGTAACTATACTTGATACAAGGGGGTAAACAATTGCAACTATCGTCAACGGCTCCTGAAGAGAAGTATTCTGAAAAATATATTAATTCAGTTAATTCTGAAAAAATAAAATGTACCTAGCTCAATATTTAATTGGCTTACTAGCATGACCATATTAAGAGAAACTCACCTCTCATGCATTTCAGGTCAAGAAGTGTACAAATTCTCTCGTTACCTATAAAATTTGAATTAGATATGGTTTTCTACAAACAATATATATATATATATATATATATATATATATATATATATATATATATATATATATATATATATATATATATATATATATATATATATATATATATATACAGGGTGTTCCAAAATTGAACGTACAAACGAAAAGGGGAGATTCCTTAAGTAATTTTAAGAAAAAAAAGTCCCATTAACATGGGGTCGCAAACGTTTCGTTTTCGAGATACAGAGTGTTGAAGTTTGAATTTTTTTCAAGTTTTTTTCTCATAGTATCTACACTTTACAAGATATTCAACTGAAATTTGGCATAGATATTACATTTGAGAGTTCTCACCACGTGACATCGCAATTTCGATAGCAGATCTACAGGGTCATATTTTTTCTGGAACACTGTCACCTGTTTTCCTCAAAAACTTTTTTTTGGTGTGCAACTGTTAATTTGAAAAAAATGTAAAAAGAAACTTTGTTATTATACCAAACTTTTCGTTCTCTTGTAGTTTTGTCGTATCTGCTACTGATTTCGAGAAAAAAATTTTGAACGATTCTCTCGAAATCCTCGGAAAGATCCAAATTATGATAAGGAGGCCAGTATGTTTGATCTGGTGTCCCTCTATTGGGATAGCGTTCCATGTAAAGACGCTTAGCTTCTCTTGAATTTCAATTTGCAAGACCATACATGAAATGCATGTCAGTCATTTCGGAATTCGTGAAATTCGGCATATTTTGATATTAAAACGTGTAGAGGTTTATATTTTCTGATCAAATATTGTTGTGACAGTCATAAAAATCGTAACGAAAATAGTAGTCTACATTCAAAAAATAAATAGCCACAAATGCAACCACCTTTACTTTTCAAAACACAAACGTTCAATAATTTGACGTGTCAAAACTGACACTTAATACAATCACCACAGCTTACTAACTTAATTTTATGATAATTTGGATTTTTCCGAGGATTTCGAGAGAATCGTTCAAAATTTTTATTCTCGAAATCGGTAGCAGATACGACAAAACTACAAGTTGCTCACCAAAAAAAAGTTCTTGAGGAAAACAGGTGACAGTGTTTCAGAAAAATTATCACTCTGTAGATCTGTTATCGAAATTGCTATGTCACGTGGTGAGAACTCTCAAATGTAATATCTATGCCAAATTTCAGTTGATTATCTTATAAAGTGTAGATACTATGAAAAAAAAACTTGAAAAAAATTTAAACTTCAACAATCTGTATCTCGAAAACGAAACGTTTGCGACCCCATGTTTACAGGACTTTTTTTTCTCGAACTTACTTAAGGAATCTCCCCTTTTCGTTTGTACGTTCAATTTTGGAACACCCTGTATATATATAAATATATCTATATATATATATATATATATATATATATATATATATATATATATATATATATATATATATATATATATATATATATATATATATTTATTCTTTATTTTTTTATTATATAAATCATGTTTTTTATAATAATTATAAATATATTATATATATATATATATATATATATATATATATATATATATATACATATATATATATATATATATATATATATATATATATATATATATATATATATATAATATATATATACATATATATATATATATATATATATATATATATATACATATATATATAGATATATATATATATATATATATATATATATATATATATATATATATATATATATATATGTATATATATATATATATATATATATATATATATATATATTACCTTCAGCTGGATAATAGTAAGGAATGCATTTGCAAAGGCTTCTTAAATTATTAGCTTCACATTGTCTCCTACATCCAGAAAAAGTATACAAGTATTTCCATTTAAGAGTGCTCTACAAGATAAAATATGTAGAACTATAATTGCCCAACTAATTTAAAAAATATAGATACTACTCAAATTTCTGAGACCATTTATACAGTATAATCTTAACGCTTTTCACTCGTATAAAGACAATTTCAACCAAACTTTTTATAACTCATTCAAATTAAGTCACATTCCGTACGTTTTTTTTAAACATCGGTATACTTGAAGATTCTAGTTTGTATTTATCAAGAATACATATGTTATTAGATATTCATCACTGAATTATTTAGTAATATTCTATAATGCGGATCACATTAAAGAATTTAATATATTCCACCCTACTTAATTATTCTATAACAAGATTCCTGATGACTACAAAAAACAAGATTTCATTTTGAAGTGTTCAGTTCTAGTTTTTATATATCATGTAACCTTCCATTTTGTCCATTTTGTGTGTGATAGTTTGATATTTATCCATAAAAAGCCCGCAAAACTATATAGAATGCATATTCCTAATAAGTACATCTTGACAGAAAAGTTTTTAAAAAAACATATGACAACTAAAATTCTGAAGTAGTGAAGAAAGCAAAAATTTATATAAAAAAGAAACGGTGTCATGGGACACCAGGTAGGAACGAAGTTCCTTCGGAAAATATATAGAAGGACCACAATTTGCGAAAACGAAACAGAAGCGCGATAACTTATACTAATCCAAGTTGAAATAATTAATATTGAAATGTGGAGCTAAGAGCTCTTACGAGATTGTAAATAAAAAAATGAAAAAAGCCGGGAGTCACCTCTGGGATTCGAACTCAGAAAGACGAAAGACGACACACCAGGGTTCAGTACTCAGACCACTCGGGCGTCAACGCAACGTAAAATTTAGACGCAAGAGTGTATATAACGAAAGGATAACGTACCGCCGCGCTATATAATTGAATATAAACCACTAGTGAATAATTAATCTCCTAAGGCTACTAGCTAGTGGTCAGTTAAAATACTTGATCATTACTTCTTCCTCAAAAAGACATTCCCTGATATTTATATCCATATCCTTCAATTCATCTGTAGCGAAAACCACCTCAGGAACCACTGACAATTGAACATCTGACCCCATAGCAACAGGCGTTCCCAGGTATCTAGTCTCAGGGTACACGTCGATTTGATGCAGAGTAACCTAAAAGACAGAGCTAAAGTTCATGTAAATCATCTTAAAAATTGATTTTTACTTACGTCTAGTCCATAGTAAGGTTTTATTGCAGATATGTATTCTTCTTCAACGACGTCAACATCGAATTGAAGGCCAAGTTTCTGCCCCACTCCTGTTCTGGTATTGTTTCTGTAAAATATAGTTTTTCCTGGTATAAATAAGACGTTTAGTTACAAGTTTTATCAGTTTGGTTGAAAGAAAAATTTATTATCAAAATGTTAACTTAATGGTAACAACAAAATTTGACTAATGTGATATTGCTGGTGTTACAAAACGAGATAGGTGTGTACTATTTTCTCACAAACAATTTAATTTCCTACAAAAAACTTATAAGTTCAAAAATAAGGATAAAATTAACCTGAGATCCAGTGTACAACAGAATCCTGACTGAGTTTTGCTTCTTACGAAAATGTTGGAGCAATTAATTTTTCTGCTTTTCCAGTAGCAGTTCGTTATAAGCTCCTCGCAAGGCTGTGCCACCTAAAAAAAATTAAGAAACTCAAACAATATAAAAACATGGAATTTGAAAGTGTTATTATTTATTCTGTTGGAATTAAAATCATAGCAAAACTTCAACTAAACTCATTCACATATATCTATTTTAGGTAGGTACCTACTAAAAAACGAATATTCGCATATGTGCATCTAATTTTTTTCCATTCTTGCTTTGATGCTACGACAATTTAAAACATCAAAAGGAAAAAAAACGTTTTGTTGATAAACTATAGTAGCAAAATAGCTTAAGAACATATTTCAAATACTGATAACTTAATTGATAGATAATCTTTCAACTAAGCTTATCATATAGTTAATCTGTCAATTAAATCTATCCTAATTCCTAGATGAAACTCCAACCTTAATTGATGAAAAACATAATAGTTATATTTTTTTTGTCCAATCATTTTCTTTTTTTATTGAAATTTTAACATTTAGTTTGCAAAACTCATACCTATATATACTTTTTTGTGCATAACCGATCTACTTCAAATGTATCTAAAATAAAAACGAATACAAAATTATCTTAACAAAAAAATGCTGAATAAGTTACCAATTTTGGTCTAAATTTTTTTCATAGAATCATAACTTCCATATCTTGCCATCGATCATCGTCCACTTAATGGATGAAAGTAGCCTTTGGCACAAATCTAATGAATCTATATACATTCGGTAAAATCACTGGCTAATGTACATAGCACATATTACGATGTACATATACAGTGTACTAGTATAGTGTACATGTACATTGTACATGTACACGTATAGTGTACATGTACAGGATACATGTACAATGCACAGTTTACATGTACAGTGTAAATATACAACGTTCATGTACAGAAAATAGAGTGTACAGAGAACTCTCACCTCCGCCATTACGTTCTCCGTATTAAATCCACTTAAGTCCAATGCTTGGATAATTCTTCCGTAGGTTTTCATATCTGCATGAGGACCGAGGTCATCGTAAATTACCAAACTTGATAAATTTTCAAAATAATCCAATACTTGAGCTTTGGAAACACCATCATTTATCCTTGAAACAGGTAAGTTGAGGCAGTATATTCCAGACAGAAATGCTGATATTCTTATAGGTCAGATAAAAGAATAATCGATAATTAAAAGTATCAGTATTTATTCAATCTAAAAATAATATAACCTGTATATACGTTTATGTAAATATACTGGATTATTAATTGATAACTGAAAATTTTATAACCTTAGTGTTAATAATATTAGAATTTAAAGATTTTCCAGAATTTTTAATCTCTGAATAGTATACTATATATTGGTAAGTGAAATAATACATGAATGAATAAATAAATAAGTGAATAAATGAATAAAATAAATAAGTAAATAAATAAAAACTTTATGTATAATTAAATTGGGGGGTCCATACTTCAAAATTAATAAACATCGTAACGAATACAAAAAGTATATTATAAATGTTCACTAATTCAAAAAATATATATCGTATTACACATTTCGGTACTGTACCATCATCAGGTATGCGTTATATGATATAATTAGCGAAAATGGTAAAAAGTTGAATAGTTTATAATAAATTTAAAAATACTCAATCTATAAGTATACTAACAACATATTCTCGAACTTCTTGTAATATTTTCCAAACACAATGTTCGAGCTGCATAATGTAACCGCAGGAAATGGCACTTTATCTAGTGGATACATGATACTTCCAATAGCAGTTGTGATACGATGAGTTTTATATCTGTACCATTGCATACTGATGAGAAAAACTGTGAAAGCTGCTGCTGAAATGCAAACTATGCTCCAGAGTGTTGATTGAAACAGAGTATGGGAATCGGTTATATAGTGGAATCCGTGAAGACCTGTCGTTTGGCAATACTTTTTCACGTACAGTTTGCATCTTTTGAGCAAAACATTACCTGAAAATGTTCGAATTCATAGATGCTATGAATCAGCTGTGAATTTTGCATAATATAATTTTATTGATGCCTAAAATAAGCAAATAAATTTACGAATTCAATTTGATTTTATGAATTTAATAGGATTGTATGAATTAATTCGATTGTATGAATTTAATTCCATTGTATGAATTTAATCCGATTATAGGAATTTAATTCGATTGTATGAATTCAATCCGATTATATGAATTCAATCCTATTGTATGAATTCAATTCGATTGTATGAATTTAATTCGATTGTATGAATTCAATCCCATTGTATGAATTTGATTCGATTGTATGAATTTAATCAGATTGTATAATGTGAATATTTTTGTTAAATTTTTGAAATATTTTGATTCATATATATTTTATCATTCCAATAAATAGTTTCGAAAATTTGCGTTGTGTATTACACAGTAGAAAAATCTTATGTTGAGGTTAAAAGAAGGAATAATATTTTCACAAATTTTGACAAAGTTGGAAATCATTTTTATCATCAAATGAAGGTATAGATTAATTGTTATAAAATCTTAAGAATTATTTGATAAAATTTATCTTATGCTTCTTAAACTTTGTTACAGGTTTCTTTTGAATAACAATTGTTGGAATAATTATTTAAATTGATATCTGATTAGGCAACCTTGTAGTGATGAAATTGCTTTTTTGATTATTGATTCAATTTGTAAATTGAAAGATTTTAATAATTACTCCAATAATTGTTACTCAAAAGAAACCTCGAAAAAAGTATTAAGTGCAATAAAAAGAAGTTATTAAAATGTTCTTAAGATTTTATAACAACTTATCTATATCTTCTTGATAAAAAATTATTTTCTAAATTATCAAAAATTTTTTGAAAATGGATATGTTCTTCCTACTTTTAAATTCAACACACAATTTTTATACTGTGAAATACATAACTAAAAAAAAATTATTTATTGAAACATTAAACTATATTTGAATCCAAAAACCTCCTAAATTAATAATAAAATATTCACTTAAAAAATAATCAACTTCCATTATTTGATATTCCAAATTCAACCAAATTAATTTATGCACTCACCTTTTACAATCTTCATATCTACAAAAATCAAAACACCAATGAAGAAATGATAACACAAAGTCAATATCAATAATTTTATTAAAAATTCAACATTTGTCCTTACATCCAAATAGAGGCAAAGTAATTATCTATTAATTAGTTTCTTGCATGTCCTCTTGACTTTCTGAAGGGGCAGTAGAGACCAGCTGTACTAACTCCCTACTCTCAAACTTATGTTTTACTGAAAATTAAATAATAGTAATTAAAAAACACTCAAAACTAAGTGAAATCAAATTACAAACGACATAATTCATTCATTCCTTTCAATAAGACCTGAAAACATAAAGGAATACCCATTTTTATTTTTCAATCACATAGAAAGAATTTTCACTTATAAAAAACGCATTAAAAATATAAAGCAATTTTCAAAACGTGTTACTGAAGGATATACCATTAGAACATCTGTGAATAATAATAATAATCTTAATTCATCCAGTATGAAAATATACAAATGTGTTTTCGTTTTCTTTAACATATATCAAACATTTGTATATATAAATGCAAGGAACAGTCACAATATGTTCATCCATAAATAACGGTTTACAAGTATCCACGTTTATATGTCAAAAATACTCTCTTTGCATCAATAGAGTTACCCCACAGCAAAATAGTATGACTATAAAATATTATATACATATATATATATATATATATATATATATATATATATATATATATATATATATATATATATATATATATATATATATATACATCTCAGGGGGGCTGCAGCCCCATGGCTCCCCCCCTGGGTGCGCCACAGATATATATATATATATATATATATATATATATATATATATATATATATATATATATATATATATATATATATATATATATATATATATATATATATATATATATATATATATATATATATATATATATATATATCAGTGGCGGCTCGTGAGGTTTTGGTTTGAGGAGGCTACAAGAGGTGTTAAAAATACACCATAGGCGAAAATTTTTAGGATTTCAAGGTCAATATAATTTAAAGAAAATCAAAATAAAACAAGCACCCTAAGCTATTAATTTGTTTTCACTTTCGAGTGTCTACCTTGAGACCTACAACTCCTATTTACAATATTCACAAAAATTCTTCTCAGCCAATTAATCAATTCATCTATTCATCAAATTATTTCTTTCACATAATAGGTACCTACCTACCTACTTAACGAATTTTTTAACAGCTGGTGAGAGCAAATAAAAAGTTATTATATATTTTTCAAGATTAGCGGGATTCTGCGATCTTTAACGTTAGCAAAATGATCTATAATATCCTCATAAAATTTTTTGTCTTTCTCCAAAAGTTTTACCAATTCCTTTTCAATAGACAACAAACTAATATTTTTCAAACGATCCTGGCTCATTGAATTTCGTAAATAAGTTTTAATTCTCTTAAGAGTGGAAAACGAGCGCTCTACGGAAGCTGATGTCACCGGGATAGAAACAATTGGACATAAGAGTTTATAAACTTGGGGTAATTCTTGATTCAAATCATTATCAAAAAGATATTTAATAGTCCTCACATGATTTTCATTTTGCCCCAAAATTTCATTGTCATTATAAACAACACACAGTTCACTTTTTTATGGCCACCTTATCAAAAAAAGTGTATTTTTGACATAAATTTTCCAAAAGGTTATCTGGAAAATTAGCCGAAAATCCGGTAAACAAATTTTTATTGAGTAAGTCGAAGAAATGCAGTTCTTTCAAATCAGAGAACCTTATTTCTATTTGACCCCTAATAGTATCCAAAATTTCATAAAATATTTGCTTATAGTGAAGCTCCATATCTGCGAAACTGAATTTCTTTCGTTTTGGGCTAAATTGAGTCGTATCATCAGTAGTTTGAAATACAGAAAATAGTTTTTTTAAATAAACTTCTGCACGAAATTCTGAAATTTTTTCCAAAAGAAACTTGAGCCGATTTCGTGAGTAAATTACATCTGAAAATTTGTGCTGTAAGATTTGAAAAACTATTTCTGTTTGTTCAAAAATTAATTTAAAGATGTTTAAAAAATATATAAATTCCTTATCTTGTAAGTAAGATATTAATCCGCGTGCTGTATTTAAAGTTACTTTATCGGTGAAAAATTCCTCACTTTCAACTAGGTATAGAATTAAATCCTCAAATCCTAAGCGGCCCCAAACAGAGACATTTTCACTAGTAAAAAGCCTTGTGATTCCCTTCCCACCTAATATCAACGGACCTGTCTGTTGATATTGGACTAAATAGCACGTAATTAATAACTGAAGACGGCCACAGCCGCAATGAGAAAATTTTGAAAACAAGATAAATAGTACCCTATTCTTTGACTTTTCAAAATTAAAATAATTTGAACCTATTTCGAACATTACGTGGGTAAAGGTTTCTGTGGTTTCCCTTACCATCTAATAATAACAGATTTGAATGTTAATATTGGACTGAATAGCACGTAATAAATAACAAAGAACGGCCACAGCCAAAAAAAATTTTAGTGAGACATAGTAGTCTTTTTCTATTCAAATTTTTTCAAATCAATAAATGTCAATTTTTTCAAAAGTTTTGATAAAGCCACGAATGTCGTGGCGAAACGTCAACTTTTTAATAAAATCGAGATTATTGAGATTCAACCAGCCTGTTATTGCTAATAATTATCAAAAGATTAGAAATAGTTCACAGGCAACAACAATTCGAATGAATAATATTATATATATATATATATATATATATATATATATATATATATATATATATATATATATATATATATATATATATATATATATATATATATATATATATATATATATCTATATATATATATCTATATATAATATAGAAACTCTTGTACCAAAAATATTGAAACTTCCTATTGTTAAAACTTTACTAATAAATGAAACAAACAATAGATAAAAATAAGTAGAAAGATTCAATAATGTAAAATGAACATAAACACAATAATATTCTAATTGCCAAATTTGAAGAAAAATAGTCTCAATAAGATGAACTATCTGATAGGTATCTGTGCATTTAACAGACTACATAATGTGTTGAAAACAATAAACCGTGAAAAGTGTGTTTTGAGTCGTAAGCTAAAAGACTGGTTAAACAATAATTATCAGCGTAGAGAGTTTTGCACCTTAATTTTGTAGGAACTGCTGTTAGTTCAATTATTTCTAACTCTTAAAACATTAACTGCCTTCGGAAAAGAACGAATATCTTTTCGAATTATGAAACAATAATTACGTGAAAATATTCTCATTAATATTAAATATGCAAACAATTTTTATGTATAACTGAACTTCTTGACAGTGTTAAAATTTCAATAATCCTCACTCTGCATTCCAAAATAAACACGTTTCAAAACTCACCAACGTCTATATTCCTGATATCGTACACTGCGAAATTATTAGATTTATTATCTCCACCAACTGCTATAACAAATGGCGAATTAGGGGATCCGTCCAAGCAATGTAAGTCTCCCATATTAAATTCTTTTGTGTGAATCAATTCCGGAGAATTTTCTCCACTGTAGTCCCAGGTTTTCATAGTACCATCTGGGGATGATGTAACGAGTAATCCTGGACACTGACCGCTCACAAAGAGTCCAGTCACTTCTTTCTCATGAGCCGGAATGGACCACAGTTGACCTAACATTAAATCCAAAAATGAAAATCAGAAGTAACAGGAAAATGATAATTCAACTTTCCAAATACATAATTCCAAATCATGATTATAAACAAAAACTACGATTTAAAAACATTTTCACCTGGTACGATATCTCTTACATAAATAACCTTTTCGAGCTAAATATTAACCTAAATTTCGACATCACGTAATAGTAATGTTTATTGATTTCGAAGATTATCCACACATCAAAAAATATATATCACAGATATATAAGATAAAATTGAAACATATCAAAAGGAACAGTAAAGTCAATTACAACCACAAAAGACGATAAATTCCTCCATGTTTTAGGGTTCGCATTGAATTATAAATTTATAAACATCTCTTGAAAAGCTCATAACTCCCTATCACGTTAAAGGTACACAAATAAACAATAAACAAGATGGAAAACATGTTCCCCTGAAGAAGTATTTCTGGCAAAGTGAACACAGTGCAAGAAAAATTTTCAAGTTTCCCAGAAAGCTAGAATATGAAATTTAGCAAAAAATCCTCCACTGAATAATTCTGTAACATACCCTTCAATTTTCATAAATGAATGATATGTAAAGATCTTCAAATATTTCTAATATTTAGGAAGTTAAAGACAAATATCAGAAATTTCAATTTAAAAAAAATATTACCTTTTCTACAGTCAAAGCACTGTAAAGAACCTACACTTGTGCCTGCAATGAACGTAAACGGCTGTAAGGGATTCCAAGACAATTGTTCACATTCTCCATCTAATGCCCAAGTTAAATGACTATCAGGAGTTCTGCAATCGAATACTTTAACCTGGCTATCACATCCACCTGTAAGATATACCAATATAATTTTGAATGAACCGTCTAAAAAGTTTAAAGAATATGTACTTGAACAAAAAAAATTAGCAATAGTAAAAAAATAATACCAACAACCTGTATTCTACAATATTTCTCACCTGCTAGTAAAGATTGTGGCTCCAAATTATGCCAATCCAGACACTGAACTTTATCTTGAAATGCTTTGATCGTAGTACTCGGTTCTTTTTTCTCCAAATCCCACAAAAGTATGCTTTTATCAGCGGAACCACTAGCTAATATATGTTCAAAAGATTTATTCCATGCTAAAGATAATACAGCATCTCTGTGTCCTATATGGGGTCGACCCTTCTTTCTACTACCCATTTGACCCAATTGAAAAGCAGATTCTACTGAGTTGACTACATCCAAATCCCATACTTCTATTATAGGGTCCATCGAACCTACAGCACAATAGTTACCTTTCGGAGAATTGGGTTCATAGTCAAGCCATTCTAGGCATAATGGAAAACTCGGTAAAAATATATCATGATGAACATATAAAGACTCTTCTTCTTCATTGTAAACTGAAATATATAAATAAAAATTCGTAGTTGGATGTCAAGTTTTTAAAGTAATTAAATTTGTATGGTTTATGCATTGAATTAACTCACCATATATTTCTAGAATACTTGCATCTCCCTCTACATGTCCAACAAGTATCAAATTATCGGTAGGTTTAATTATTTCGTCCTCTTTATCAGAATCATCAGATTCTGAGAAATTATCTTGTGCGTCTGTTGGTAACTCTGCCAATGAACTGATACCAAGTAAATTCGCAGTATTTTCATCTGAAAAACAAGATAATTAAATCTGCGTCATCTTAATGAGGAATCATTTCCTTGTTTAACATGAGGTTTTACTAAAAAATTTGGAAGCAACAGATTGCAATCAAACTAAGTACCTTCATTATCATATTCATCAAGGTTGAATTCATCCCTCTGGGAGCTTCCATCATCCATTTGTTCGTCACCGCCCGACTCATTTTTGGTAATGCTAAATCAAACATGTTTCATATAATCTTCCAACCAAAAATTTCGTTTTAATGAAATACTTACTTCAATTTCTCTTGTGTATCTTTGATAATTTTCACCAATTCCTTCTTTGAAAGTTGAACCTGCGAATTGTGGAATAAGATGTAATATTTAAGTTTTTTAAACAGGTCTCTTCAAAAGGTTACCTTGATAGGATTTGTGCTAGCTGCACCTTTTTTAACCCATCTTATACAAGGTATAAAATTAATTCGACTCTCTGTTTCCTCTTCCATTCCGTCTTATAAATTTGTTAATATTTTCTTTAGAAATTGAGTAGTTTCTTGTAATTAAGAAGTGTGGTTATACTTTCAAAACGTGTTTTTAATGTGAAAAAGTCAAAACATACTTGGAAAATCGCAAACAGAAACCTGCAACCAGCATTGGAAATCATATACAACTTAATTACTTTTTCCCAATAGATGGCACTCTTTAAAAAACTAATCAAGTTATAGAAAATATTTCTCATCAAATGTTTATCGTATTGTTTTTGCCAATTTTACATCAAAGAAAACCTTGAAAATGATTTCTTGGCAGGTACAGTGAATGTAGCGTAGAAAATATAGTAGTAGAAATAATTGTAATTAAAATATATAATATTTTCTTTCAGTTGAATATAGTTGCAACCAACGATCAAAATATGCAATTATACAAAATTTTCATTTGCTTTTTCAGAGTATAGTAAACGATTATTGAAAATTTGCAACGAAACTTTTTTTTTAATCTCACATTAATATTAGGTAGGTAGTTCAGTAGATACAAAATTAACATTTGTTTAAATTCAAAAACTCTTATGATTGAATTAATTGCTCAATTGTTCACATCTTCATCCAAATTGCAATTAAAATATAATAGTTTCATGATTTTAAAACATTATTATAAATTATGTGAACCTATTATATGCTTCCTTATGAATGTCTTAATTAGGTGCTCCAACGAAAAAGAATGCGGATATTCCTACAATTGGCATAATACTGGACCTTCTGTATAATTCACGTTTGATGATGTTATTTGAATCAATTACAAAAATAATGAAAACAATTGGTCCAGTGATTAATCCTTGCGGAACTCCTATAGTTATAGGTTAAGTTACAGAGGTGCTAGTTTTTCTATCTTTTGTAATCATGGTGTTGGTTAATTCCTTCTTGAAAATTATGATCTAAACTATTTATTTATTATATATATATATATATATATATATATATATATATATATATATTATATATAAATATATATATATATATATATATATATATATATATATATATATATATATATATATATATATATATATATATATATATATATATATATATATATATATATATATATATATATATATAATATATATATATATATATATAATATATATATATATATATATACCTATATATATATATATATATATATATATATATATATATATATATATATATATATATATATATATATATATATATATATATATATATATTATATATATATATATATATATATATATATATATATATATATATATATATATATATATATATATATATATATATATATAATTATATATATATATATATATATATATATATATATTTATATATATTTATACCTATATATTATATAAGGTATGCACCTATTAAATAGATAACTAATATCTGAATCCAAATGAGTACCTATCTGGTATCTGCCTAGAAAGTTCACCTACTTGATAAATTCCCTTGAAATGGGAGCAGAGCTGATGAATATTCTAATCAATTGAAGTACAAGGGTTATCAAATAAATTATGAATATACCTAACTGATAAATTAAAACTTCTTTTGGTTAAACATTATTCCTTAAATATGCATAATGGAATTGCAAATAAACTATATATTCATGAACAAAGATCTGTTAACAAATTATTCGAATACCTACATGAAATAATTTCAATTTCGTTTAAAACATTATTATTTATTGTAGAAATAAGCATGTTTACAAAAGTTAATACTAGTTCAATTGAAAAATTAATCAGAATATATATTTTATGATTTTTATGGCACCAAATACATACAAGAGATCTTCTATGGTTAACTTCCTTGGTTAACTAGCGACAGCCAATCTATACCTATAGCCAACATAAAGTCAAGAAAGTAATATTTTTTTCCATAGAAAAATGGGGCTGCAGCCCCTCGTTCCACGAGGGACCAAGATGAAGAACCTGATAGTTTCAGTTTCCGATATTGCTGAATGTCAATTTATAAAAATATAATAACAAGTGTAGATATTTGCTTTTATACAAATATACGACAAGTATCGCTATAAAACTTATTTTAGCCTATCCGGTTAATAAATACAGGATATCCCGAAACTCTCTTGCCAAACGCCATCTACAGATGTGATTTTATGCCCATCTAACCTAATTTAAGTACTTTTATCCAGATGTTTCTTCTGAGGAATCTAGCGACCTTTGAAAAAGATGTTAAGTCAGTTTTTTAAGCATAGGTATCTCAAAAACCCGCTACGTACAAACTTCAAACCAATGTTTTTTATTGCCATCATCCTAAGCGTTCAACGTGGGAGAGTTAACGGATATATTTGGTTAAATGTTTGGTGTATCAGTTTTTTGACAAATTTTAAAATTTGTAAGTAGTTGAAGGAAATCTTATTTACACCACAGAAGACGCAATTTTGGTAGCAATAGGGTTAAAGGTTTGTATCTAGGTAGTTTCGCATGATATCTTGAATGGGATTGGTTCGAAATGGTTGGGGGGTTGGCCCCCCGGGAAAGGAAATAAATCTTGTTATTTACACGATAAAGGTCGCAATTTTGGAGTAATAGGGTTGAAACTTTGTAAGTAGGTATTTTCGAAAGATATCTTGCATGGGATTGGTTTTAGTTCAAATTGGTTGGGGGGTTGACCCCCTGGAGGAAAAATAAATCATGTTTACATGATAAAGGGCGTAATTTTGGAGAAATAGGATTGAAAGTTTGTGAGTAGGTAGTTTCTTATGATATATTGGATGGGATTGGTTTTGGTACGAATTTCTTGGGGGGTTGACCTCCCAGGAGAGGAAAAAAAAAGTTTCGTATGATATCTTGGATGGTATTTATTTCGATATAAATTGGTTGGGGGGTTGACCCCTCGGAGGAGGAAATAAATATTGTTTACACGACATAGGGCGCAATTTTAGTTTTTTGGATTTGGAACAAAAATATAATTGAATTAATAGATTTTTCAAACTGGATACGTTTTGAAAACCTGCTTTTCTAATGCAGCTTGTTGCGATAGAGTTTTTTTGAGATATGCTTAAAAATTGACCTAACATCGTCTTTTTCAAAGGTCGCTATCACTCTTAGGATGAACTTTTGGATAAAGGTAAATTAGGTTAGATGGAAATAAAATCACATCTAGTATATGTATTCTGCGTTTGGCAGTATATACACCTGTATATACATACATTATATTTCTGGGATATCTAACTTTCCTCATTTCTAAAAATAAAGGACATATAATGTTTCACTGAACTTGAACTTCCACAATATCCTTATTAATTCAACGAGTTTATTGTTTGAGCCAGAACTTGATCGTCAGCGTGGGTGTGACGCATTTCCGAAGTTTTGATTCGTTAGTTGAACAATTCGTAAATTACTAAGATCTCGTGATTATCGGGGTCATTACCTTGAGTGGGTGCAATGGAAAGTTACAGAGGATTTCGACTTGTTATGTTTTCGGTAGTAGAGGATTATAATTAAAGTTTCACGTCAAGCACAAATCTGATATCAAAATGTCATTTAAATTAATTTTACAAGCATCATTTTCACAACGTTGCCAGATGGATTCAATATTTATTAAGTTGACGTGATTTTGCAACTGATTCTTACGAACATTTCTTCGAAGTTATTAGAAATATCGAAAATATGCAACCTTCAGGTTTCGTACGAATACTATTACTGAAGAGAATGCTTTTCAACTAAATGTTGGTTTTTTATTTATATTTTCATTATGTATGAAGATCGTTAACAGTATATAATAAGAACGGCAACACTGCAAAAATGTGCCACTGCATTTTATGATGTAATACTTCCTCTATTCTATGGCTCGGTAGTTTTCCACTGTGGAACTACGATTTTAATTATTTAGGTTCATAACATTATTAACATTTAACATTTTCTTGTTTGATATTTTATACAAGAGAAATTTCAGTGAACGTTGAAAAACTTAATAATATAAATAGTTGATGACATCCTTCGTTACTACGTGATAATTTATCATGATGAGTATAAATGGAACTTGATTTTACTATGTTTAACATGAAATAGTTGAAAAATGAAATTCTGGTAGGGATTTTAGACATAACAGTCTATATAAAAGATATCAATTTTTCATATTTCTCTAATTTCGATTGAGGATATAATGCTATTATAAGCTAACTTCTTTTTGATCATTTATTGAATCCATTATTTAAAGTTCTTGTTTTGATAGTAGAAATTTCTTTCCCCAAAATTGGCACGGAAAATTGTCTATGGATCATTGTGTTAAAGACTGAATACATGTATACCGCGATATTCAATTATCTGATCATATAAAAACTCAAATTATGATTATCAAGAAAAATAATTGAATAAAAAAAATTATCAGTGGACCTATTCCTTTTCCTAGTATTAATTTGATATCTGGGTGAAGTCTATTAATATAATTCAAAAACTGATCCAGTTGCCTCGTGGTGCCCTTGAAACAAGCAATTATGTCGTCAACACATCTATTCCAAAAACATATATGCACAACTCTAATGGATTGGAATATTAAGTTCTCTTATATGTGACATGTAAATATCTCCAAGAAGCGGACTTAGGGAGAGCCCATAAATTGTATTATTAAAATGAATATAATTTCCACAAAGACATAATGTCCAATAAGAAAATAATCATTCATTTTAATAACGTAAACTATTTGAGACAAGTGGACACTTATCAGTCGGTATATTGGAAAACATTTATCAACATAGAATCTAACTATAGAAAGGAATTTGTAGGAGTTATATTTTGAGGTTTTTGGACTAAATCAACAGAGTTATTTACTGTGTATTTTGTATTAGAACGAGTTAAATTTCTGGATGTCAAATTCGGGTATTTCGCTAATTTGAACGTTGGGCTATTTATGTGTGAAACAACTGATCATATTGGAAAGCTTTCTTTGTGGATTTTCTTTAATCCGTAAAGTTTTGGTGTTCCAGGGTTCATATTAATTAATGAAAAATCAATACAAACGATAATGTCTTGCTGAAGCACCAGATTGACTTGATTTATTTCCCTATATATGATACCTATATTCAAACCATAATGTATTCCAAGAATTTTGTAACTATTTTTTGATAATAAATATGGTTAATTCAAGTTTTCTTTGTGTTCATCTTAATAATATTATAATCAAACGGAACATAATGAATTTCGTTGAAAAAATTATGGATCGTATTCCTACTTTCAAGTTATGTGACCTTTAAATTTATTATTTGAAAATGAAGCGAATAACGCTGATGAGACACATCAGCGTTTATGATCACGTTCTCGATCAATTAATAAATATAATTTATTCAATGGAGGGTGATACGAGTTTAGAATGTTAACATTTAAAGAGGTTACTCTAGCCTTGAATCAGTATATTAATCATTTCCTTGCAACAGAAAACAGTTAATAAATTCGAACAAATATTTATGTTTAGCGTAATAGGAAGAAATAGAAAAAATTAGTGAATTGTACGAATAAAGAAAAGGTATGACAAAATTTCACAACGTGGGAAAATATTGCTTAACGACTAGATTTATTATACTAAGAAGATAAATTTTGAATTTTCTCATTTATTTCTCAATTTAGGTAATATTTTTTAATTTCTCAGTTAGTGTTCAATTTTAAAATTCTTACTTTTTGTGAAATTTACATACCATTATGTAAAATTCAAAGGTCTTTCATCAAATACCTAACCTCACAAAATGTGTCATTTTATGTTATTACATCTAAAACAAAAGAATTGGGTACCTTGAAATTATAAACAAATTTGCATTCTGAAGATTCCAGAAATAACTTGTCTTCTTCTCCAAAAGAAATTTATAAAGTTTTTGTATTTTAGTAAAAGCAGCTAACTTAGATTATGAAGACAAACTCTCAAGTTATAGGTTACAAATACTATCTTCGAGAAAATCTTTTCTTTTATATTTCTGTAGTTGCTATAAACTGAACTGAAGAAGACTACAGATTTGATGTAGATGATCAAGACGAATAATCTTTTTCATGTTAATGGTTTGATGAATAAAACTTTGAAACCTTTTTTTTAAACATTTCATTAGACTATCAGTCATAGAAGAAATAATGTTAACTTCTAACATCAATCAATTTGAATTAAATATAATTAATACAATGTGTCTAAACTCAATCAAGGTTATCCTTGTCCTTGTTATGTTTCCAAAGCAAAAGTAAATACTATTTCACACATCTTATTATAAGAATAGATATTATTCAGGACTCAAACGCTGGCAAGTTTTTAGTGGATTCAATAGACTTTCAAGGTGGTTTTAATAAAATATCAGCGATCTTGACTGGCATATATATTATATAGGCATAACCTTGTTGAACAAAATCTTTTTGTGAATCGCACGTTGAAATATTATCCTACATATAAATCAATCATATTGTTCAATATTGAGAAAGTGTTTCTTAATTTTAATGTTTTCACACGTCTGAGATGTTATTATATTTAGACATGGTGATAATTTCAATTTGGAGAGATAATTAGCTACAGTGAATATGTGTTGACATAATATGTCATATATTTAAGTGATGCAACTAAGTGTTATGTTTTGCACAGGAAATTTTTCATTTCGTGGGTAAGTCACTGCTTGCAAACTTACAAAGGCGATGGCTATTGGCTGGGCCAGTATTCATTTTCTGAACCCTACCTGACATCTTCTTTCTATAAATTATCCAGTCCCGCCCTTCCTTAATGTGCTTGTATATACGAGGGTATCCTCTGATCTGGCTGAAGAACTCAAGCAGCCTTCCATACTCATACATACTTGAGGGAAGAATTTAGATCCCTTGTTTGTTAGCGTTCTCCTGAAGAAGCCTTCGTAGAGGCGAAATGTGCATCACCATTTACTGAAATTTAAAGTAATTCCTTAAAGTTAGGTGTTTTTATTGCGTTTATAATCGTACTGTTGTATTTAAGTGTGAGAAGTAGCGATAAACTCAGTCGACGGGCCAAAATAAATTGAAGTCATTCATTTTCCAAACCTTCTTTTCGAATTTTATGCAACGTGTGGCTGTTTGAGAAGAAAAAATATTTTGTTTATTTAGGTATTAGGAAATCAAAACTTGAAAATTATTTAACTCACAAACATCACAAAAACTTCAGTTTCTTCCTGTTGATGGAATCACAGGAAATGTAAAAAGAAAGACCAGGTGTTTTATTCTTTCATCAAGTAAGTATGGGGGAGGCGGGCTGCTTAAGATATAGATAATGAATACTCCTTCAGCAAAATTGTGTATAGTGACCTAAGGGTGGCTGAAACCGCCGGAGAGATGGGGCACAGATGATGAATACTGGCCCAGTATTTGCCTTTGAGATTTTGTATGCATTGACTTACCTACGTCTTGAGGAAAGCTCTAATCTAAACAAAAGTCATGGCTGACTAGTCGATCCCAAGGTTTGAAACTAAGATCTCCCGAATGCTAGTCCGCGAGCCTAAACACTCGACTAATTAGATTATGGTATGACATCGATTCAAAGTTGATATGGGAGTGTCAAAGGAAACTTTATGAAATAGGCAAGAATAACGAGGTCTTTTTAGTTTGGGTTCCCGGTCAGTCGGGAATCAAAGGAAACGAAGAGGCCAATATACTTGCCAAAAAAGGAGCACGAATGCCATTTACTATTCAAGAACCTCTATGTGGTATAGGAACATATAAGAGAGGGTTTCGGAAGAAGGAGTAAACCGAAGGAGAAACAATCTGGCGGAACCTTCCAAGGATAGATTACTCCAAAAAGTTCCTTCGGGAACAAATTACATCTCCTCACTGCCTTCCTCACAGGACACTGTCTTCTCAGGAAGCATCTGATGAGAATAGGTTTATCAGAAACTGACGAGTGTCTGTGGGGAGGTGGAGGAAACTCATGTTCAAATGGTTACACAATACCTCGCCATTGCCAGCCAACGAAAAGAATGCTTCGGACAAGAAATTTGTAGGTGTGAGGACGTAACCTCCTTGAAGCCTCCACAGACATTGGAGTTAATTAGTATTCTAGATTTTAGAAGGAGAGCTGTAGATGGCGCAGTAGTGAGAACAGCTCTTATGGGAGACACAATAGACCTTAAGGTCGCGATGCAGTTTAACCCCCTATTAAAGTTAAAAAAATAGTTTAATAGTAGATTTACACAAATTTACTGACAAAGGCATAATTAATTCACTGACAATCATCAGTCAGTCTTATGTTTTTCTTGTTAATAATTCGACATAGGAAAAATTAGTTTCATCCAGTAATCCAATCTCATAACAAACAAATCATAATTATTACACTGCTTAAAAATTATTCAGATTAGAAATGTTCTCTTCGGGATAAATGAAGTTGTGAAAGTAAGTATTGAGTATACCTAAGATGTGAAAGTTATATTAGAAATTGTTTCTCTAGTACTAGTCGTAACCCGTCGATGAAAGAGTAATAATATATTTTTTCTCCGATCGTGGGAAAAGTGACACTATTTTGACCTGTTTTCTATGCGCAAACCTCAACATTCCAGAATAGTGGTCAGTTGCTAAGCAATTAGAAAATAACAGTGCGGTAATATTCTTACCGCACTGCTGTAGCGTGCGGTAATGTTACAAATGGATTATTACATTAAAATGAAACAGAGTATGGTTTTAATTTTTATAATTGTTGTTGATATTTACATTTTTTGTATCCTGTAGTTTGACGTTTTAAAAATGCTCTCAGTTTTTGGTACTGGGCAATATTGATATTATTTTTAACAGACAAAGTTGATCGAAGCATGGAATAATGTGCCCACAACGTCGAAGATTTCATTGTTTTAGCCAATTCAGCAACATACGCCATCAGTACATTCTCAGAAAAGGATACACTGTTGTTTTTTCTACAAAAATTCATGAAGCGTTGGTACGCAAGTTCATACTTCTCTCTGGATTTCGCCGGAAGTAAATTAAGTGAAGCCGCGTTCGCGGCTTCTACTAGTTCAGGAGCCGTGCAAGACAACAAATAATCACTATCAGTGTTCATGTTTACTAATTCTTTTTTAATTCCTTATAAAATACAACGAATCAAACAAAACCGGCTTTAAAATTAGTTTACTTTTGTCATAACAGAGTAATTTCCATGGTTACCACTTCTATATTTCAATATGAACATAGAGAAACCTATTTAAACTTACTTGATTACATCTTGGATGAAATATTTTTCAATTAATTTTTTAAATGTAAATCAACGATCGGAGAAAAAATAGTATGTATAATTCGTGGAAAAAGTATATTCCCAAACTCCTGTTATCACAGTCGTTTGGGAATATTATGCTTTTCCCACTAATTATACAATATACTATTATCGAAGCATACTCATGTACCTTAATATGTATACCTTCTCATGAATAAGGAGGTAAGTAATTCCCTATATAAAGATAAAATTATTGCCAATTCTAGCTTATCAGTTGATCGATACCCTATTTCCTTATCATATTCTCCAGAAATAATCATGACTCATATTCACAATAAATATTTGAAATCCAGGGAAAAGCCCCGAAATAAATATATTCAAGGAAGCATATAAACTCAATTTTAATAAGAATATTTATTCGACATTTTAAAATTAACAAATGATCGCCGTAATTCAAGAAAATAGACAGCTGTTTCGATCTTATTAGGTCTCATCAGTACTTGATAATTTGTATAGTAACATCCGAAGCCACGTGATGTAAATTATATAAAAAGCTTTAGTTGGTAAGTTAAATATAAACATGAATTATCATCTGATGTTTCTTTCAATACAATTATTTTTCAGTAGCTAGTGTCAGTAATCACTTTTTTAAAATCTGTTTTATGTATGAAAAGTACGACTAACTACAAATTCTTACAATAATCTATAAACTAAAACTTCATTTATGAGATATAGGTATAATAAACTATACATCTAAATAGAAACCTAAAAATAATACAATCTCAATATAGGTAATTTCGTTGAAATTATTTCTGAGTTTTCTAGAAACGTAACAAACGTACAATTCAATAAGCTCGTCATTCGTTGTATTGAAAACAAATTGCTAATAATTGACGTATTAAATAGTGTTGATCTGATATGACGAATAAGTTTAGCAGCCAAGAAATTTAAAAATAAGTAGGCAGAAACGCCAACGATTGTTGATTGTTATGAGCTGCATTTTTATCCCTCCTATGCTTATTTTTGGCTCGTAAAATGTAAATAACGTAAATAACCAAAAATCGAAACCAGCTCGGCGCCGGTCGCTACCTATCTCACTCCTACCCATTATAACGGTTGTTTATTTCTAGAAACATAGGTCACGTCGTCACAGATCACATTGTTCATCGACCAATCAGATGAGTGAGTCTCGCAGAAAAGTTCCTTGCGCATAGAAGAATAAGTGAAGCTTCGTTGATGCGGTGCCCCTCTATTATGACATTATATAGAAGTGTTTTGTAGTGACTGGAGTAACCTAAGTGCGTATATGTGCCTTGTACTACGTTCTTCCTTAAATAAAATCAACGTAATAGTATACTTCATCAACAAGTGCTACACAAATTTAACACCATGGCCTTTATGATGCCTGTTGTCAAAAATGACTGGGATATTTACAAGTCGAAGAGAAACAGGAGGGTATCCGAGTGTTCAAATCCAACTAGCTGTCGCTCTAGAAAAGTGTCCGAGTGCAAATCTGAAGGACCAAGCCTTTCAACGTCTCCTGGCAACGAATTTCACGCACCAGTACCCTCTTCGTGCAAGAGCGTTCCATCAAACATGTCCAAGCAAAACTATTCACGAACCAGCTCCAGAAATTCGGAGGGTAGCTTACAGAGCCCCGTTAAATCATCTTCGTCGAGCCCTCCCAAGAGCGATTCTGACAGCAGTTTGAATACTTTTCACTGCAGACTACTGGACAAGCTGAAGAAATCTCTGAGAAGTAAGGATGGTGACAGTGAACGAACCAGTTCATAAGCATTTTTTTGTATTGTAAACTCCACCTCCAATGTACGAATATATGTGGAATTATGGCTAAACACAACGACTACGTATGTTCTCAGCAATTTTGATTGCCCTGTGATATGTAGTTTATTTATAGTATAGCTCTAAATCTGTTGATTTAATTGTATTGCTTGCACAGTGTCTGCTACTGAGGTGCCAAGATTTTTATCCACTTACGTATAACAGTACAAGTATTTGAAAAATTAACAGGGATATTCTGTACATTCATGACATTTTCATTGAAGTTAAGGTAATATTTATTACATTGCTAAACATTTTCACATTACCAAATTTTTAAATTCTTGATGTGGGAATCATTGATGACAAATCAAATTTATAAAGTGTTTCTTATAATAGTTGAAGATTCTAAAGTATTATGCAATAGATAATCTTGATAACTCTCTATTTTTGATGCAATAAACCACGGTAAATGGCTCCTCATTGGTTTTTATAATTTTAGGTAGCTTGCTATTATATAATATATCTATATTTGTAATTAAAGAAGACTGCAAGGAGGTTTCATGGAGTTTAATATTGTTAGAATGTTGCTTGTTACGTTATTTCAATTTGTAGTATTAATAAAGTTGCACAGCCTATTTTAGGTTTAGGTCGACCAATTTATGAACTTTGTTTCTTACTGTCATCTTTTCAAAGTAATACTGAGGCCAATTTCACCATCCACTCTAAAAATTATTTGTTCTAATTTTACAGTTTATTTGATAATCAATTTTATTTGTGTAAAATTACTTTAAACATTTTTCTATATTTTTAATCATATTGAAATATCCTTTTCTGCTAAAGAT
This sequence comes from Cynegetis impunctata, assembly GCA_030704885.1. Classification (NCBI taxonomy): domain Eukaryota; kingdom Metazoa; phylum Arthropoda; class Insecta; order Coleoptera; family Coccinellidae; genus Cynegetis; species Cynegetis impunctata. The sequence continues at coordinate 694,389 of JARQZK010004357.1, read as the reverse complement.
TTCATAGAAGATGAACGATGACATTCCATTACCTAAAAAGAATTACATTACATAGATTTTGGATGTTTTATTTGTACAATAATGTTGTGTCAACAATTAAATAAACTGAATTGCATTGTTTAATGATATGCCAGTGTTTTTATGTGAAATTCTTCTAAGAATTGAATAATCTATATTTGTAATGTGATATAAATGTATTGAAAATCAAAAAGAGAGTATTTAAAATTTCTGAAATATCCATTAATAAAGAGGCTTTAAAAGTATTGTATTGTTTTTCTGGTGAAACCAATTATCAAATGAGAAATGAACTATATGAATTAGTATGCTATAACATTTCTTATATTTTCCATTCAAATCAGGTGAAGAGATGTGATAAGATGCATATTAACTGGAACTAAATTCAAATCTTCATTATGAATATCTACAAAAAACTTTCATTTTATTCTAATGAGTAAACTAATTCCAAAATAGGATATTAATTGAAAAAATAAAAATATTTCGATTTTGTATGGGTATCACGAAACCAGGTTATAAAATTGATGAATTTCCGTGACATACAGTGTTGCCGTTTCGTTTCTGAGAAATATGCCAAAACCTCTCGGGAAAAATGCTAAAAAATGCCAAATAAAATTTTTGATATGCTAAAAAAAATGCCAAACAGTTTAAAAGCGTTTTTTAGTACAATTATAAAGATTTGAAATTTATTCTGAGTAATAATTAATTGATTTTAAGCAAAATTAAGAAAATATATAATTTAGGTAAATTTTGTTCTTTGCAACTTCATGTTGTCCGTACTTCCACTGTCAGAAAATGTTGTCTTGCATATTTCTGATAGGTAAATAAACCCTTAAAATTGTGGTATGTTCACAAACAAAAAGTGCAAGTGTGCTCACTTAAAAACGTAAAATGAAAATCGTCGCTAACTCGCTACGGGTGCTGACTGAGCACACGTAAACGTAAAACGTTAACAAAAATAATAGTTTCTTCGAATATTGATGAATTTCCCTATTAGATAATTATGTTATGTTTCAGAAATGCCAATAGACTTTATCTTGTTATCCATTTATTCCTTAGAAAATGTCATTCAATTGCTAATATCCATAGCAGATTGAAAATTTTCTATTATAGGTAGAGAGAGGCCAAAAAATGCTAAAAACATGCAATATGCTAAACTCAAATTTTATATGCTGAGACAAAAAAATGCTAGATTTAGCATTAAAAATGCCAAAACGGCAACACTGGTGACATATTTCATTGATATTTTACCCCTGTAATTTTCCTGTTGAATGAACACGGTAGAAAACTATTCAGTTTCATTTAAAAAAAAATGAAAATTGTTTTGAGTCGCAAATTATATTTTTATTAAAGGACTAAGTGGGATTTAGTCAACAATAAACTAATAAGTGATGTAGAATAACAGTGTCTGTGTTCTTAAGTTACCTAGAAATTTTAAATATATTGGAGGTCAAGGATATGTACGAAGGTAATCATAAAAATATACTACTGTGCAAACTTTCCAAAAATTTTTCTAAATAGTATATCCATAAATGTTTGCTTTTGTGAGACTCCTAAAATTATGCTAATTTTCATCTTACTTTTTCATTATATTAACATTTTTATGAAAGCAGGTTTTAGTCGTATTTTTTCCGAAAATTTGCTCTGTATCGAAAGTCCACAGTGACATGCTGGAGTTGTTATTATATCCGTTTTAGACCTTAACCACGATTTTCGAATTTTTTTGTCAGACGGCAGAAGTAAGAGAACTGCACTATTTTTTGTTATTTCTAGGAATGAAGTTCTGTGATAAGTTTAACATTGGTAGAACTTTCAGAACACAAACGTAGCTTTGTTATTCACAGAAGTCGGGTTCATATTATACAAACCATTTAACCCAAAAAAATCACAAATTCAATTTTGATTTTAAAATATTAAATGCAGAAAGTAAGGGAATTATACTTAATTTGTAGAATCATTACAGATTAATGAATACAAACATTTAGGTCTCCCTTTGAATAGCCAAATTGATCATACTACAAGATCACTTTGAAATCTTTTCAAAATTACGGAACTACCTGACTAGCATGGGTGTTTCCTCTCTTACTTATTATTTGTAACCACCTTTGTAGTTACCTTTTCTACACTATTTCTTATTTATTACCTTATTCATTTATTTCTTGTATTGGATATATAGGAGGAATATTTTGCATCTGTTTTCTGAAAGACTGAATTGTCAGGTCTAAAATGTTAATTTGCCACAACGTAAAATTTACTTTCAGATATCGTTAAATGCAAAATTTCTGGTTAGCGAGTCTTCTCGGAAAAACTTTTGACATTCCTGGAAGAAAGCAAGACTTATTTATAGTGGAAGAGCAGTGTTTATTAAAGCAGTTTGTTTGTGTTAATATGGTTGATAAAGATAATTATATTGAATAATTTTTTATTTACTTTTAAGTCACATATTTTCCTAAAATAATATTGCACTGTATCAACAGTGAAGTGCGGTAGAACTTACTGTTTCCCTTGTAGACCTCCTTTTATTTTTTTGGTATATATTGGCTTTTCCATTGGATCAAATGAGATTTGGTATCTGGATTTTCTGGAGGACAAACCTATCAAAATTTGGATAAATTCATTCGAAATTTCGGCTCTTTCAAACTTTGTACAAGGTAGTGGCGGGAAGATGCATGAGCGGAAAATTATCAAATGTCAAAATTAATTATATACAACATATCCGAAATTTAGACTCCTAGGTATGTAGTTTTGGTGGAAGCATGCACCCTAAAACCCCTTACAAATTGAGTGTTGAATATTTGTTCGTAGGTTGAATTGATGCTAAGAAAGTGCATTTTGGCGGTATAAGCGTTTTATCTCCAATCATCGCTATTTTTATGTAAAGATTTCTTGGTTTTTCGAGATTTTGAGCTCGTCTACAGATCATCCAGGTTGAGTTAAAGTTGAATTTTTTTACGTGAGTCCAGTTCATTTCGACAAAATGCACCGTAGTGGTTTTAACTACTTGCGGCGTAATTTTTATGTGAAAATTTCATTCGTTTTTGCAGGTATTCATACTTTATGTATCTCTTCAGCCACTACAATTTGGCCTAAAGGGTTTTAAATTTGTATTTAGAAACCAATAAATGGAATCAAAATAAGACCTTAGTGCAGCTTACGCGTTTTTTGTCTTCCTCCTTATGGCCCAACTTCTTTTTGTAGTTTTACTTTTTTAAGAGGTAGATTACTGCCATTGTAAAGCATCTAACATTTAGAAGATGGAGCAGGAAAATCCAGTTGGATTGGGGAAACTGTCTTCTATTGTACATAATTCAATTATTAAAATCCAAATAAATATAGTTTACGATATAATATTATTCAAGTGTGCTGTTTGAAGACTTGTAACTGTGGGAGGTGTTTATCGATGGTATTCATCAAGAAAGATAATTCTTCATCAACCAGACAAGGTAGAACTACCAAATAACTCCTTGTCTCCATTACATACCGAAACCGTAAGTACCGGAAAAAGGGTAGGTAATGTCTTATTTCATTTGCATCATAAACTATAGGATTTTGCATATTGTCTACTTCTTAAGGATGATATAATTTACTGTTATTTATACTAACAAGAAACAGGTATATTCCCTAATAATAAACTGCAGGTATCGAAATCTCTTTTACAACGTGACTCTATATATATATATATATATATATATATATATATATATATATGTATATATATCTATATATATATATATATATATATATATATATATATATATATATATATATATATATATATATATATATATATATATTTAATATATATAGATATATATATATATATATATATATATATATATATATATATAATAATAATAATATTTATTGAGTCCAAAAATGTTATCCTCCAACCACAAGAAAGACGGAGGGCTGAATAGACAAAAAATGGGACGAGTCAAAAATACATTTAAATTCAAACACAAGCTTAATCTAATTTTTAAATTTACACTTAAAATAACTTACAATAGTCTATAAACTCCTTAATACTATATGGTTCACAGTTCACAATTAGTTTGTTAATTTTTTTCTTGAAGGCTCTATGTAAAGTAATTAATTGTATATTCCTTGGAAGAGTGCTGAACAATTTAATTGCTGAATACTCTGTACTTTTCTCCCGAAAGGCTGAGTTATGTTTTGGAAAGAAATAAGGGACTATCTGCCTTGAGTTGTTCTTATTCCTAAATTCCTCAAAGTAGTACTTATTCTTATGAAAAAATACTAGCAGCTTAAAAATATATAAACCATATACTGTAAGTATATTGTTGTCTCTAAATAGTCCACGACATGACTGTCTGTAGCGTAGGATAAGAATTGTTCTCAATACCCACTTTTGCGATACAAACATTTCCTGGATATAAGATGAGCCTCCCCAGAAAATAATACCATACGATAAAATCGCTTGATAATTACTATAATACATGATTTTAAGCACATTCAGGTTGACCTGCTCTCGCAACATAAAGAGGGTATAGGCAATTGTATTAATTTTTTTGTCCCATTTTAGACGTTTATCAACAACCATACCAAGGAACTTCACCGAGTCTCTAACAGGAATCAAATCAATTTTATTATTAATAACAATGGGATGACTAGTCTTAAATCTAACAGAGGAGAAAAGTATGGATTCAGATTTATTCAAATTAAGTGCAAGTTTGCTGACACTACACCATTGTCTTATATTTTCCAAGATATATATATATATATATATATATATATATATATATTTCCAAGATATAATATATATATATATATATATATATATATATATATATATATATATATATTTATATATAAATATATATATATATATATATATATATATATATATATTATCAAGTTTTTTGCCTTCTTCAGAAGTGCTTAAAGTAAAACTGACAACCGATAAGAATCACCACTACACCATTGTCTTATATTTTCCAAGATATATATATATATATATATATATATATATATATATATATATATATATATATATATATATATATATATATATATATATATATATATATATATATATATATTATCAAGTTTTTTGCCTTCTTCAGAAGTGCTTAAAGTAAAACTGACAACCGATAAGAATCATATAACTCGAAGTGTACATGATTACACATTACTCACGAAATTAAGGTTTTAGTTGAAACAAATATGTTTATCATAATACAAGATAAAAATTCAGTAGGTATGATTCTAATAAATCAACGAGTGTAGAGAAAATTAATTAAACAAACCTTCGTTGATTTATAAGATAGTCATGCTGATTTGTTGTTTTGTATTATGATAAACATGTTTGTTCCAACAAAAACCTTAATTTCATGAGCAAGGTGTACACTTTGGTTTTGTGTTGCATACCTGTTCTCATTTTTTTTCAACACTCGTGAAGTAGGCACAAATTGTAAATGAAGGAAAGAATACTATAATTTTCCTTAATTTTTGCATTATATGATTTATATGACTGCTATTGAAACCTTTCCTGAAAATTAATCAGTCGTCTAGTTTAAATATTATATACAGAAAGGCTCCTTATTCCCGATTTCCTTATTCAGGTAACTATCAAAAAATTGTTGACGACACTAAAAATTTCTTTATAGGCGAATCTAGTTCGTAAACTCGGCTGTTAAACTTTCGGCATCTTTTGAGTATCACTTGAACATATCGAGGTGGTATTTATAAAGAGTGATTTTATCCCAATGGACTAATACGAATGTATTTATAAACAAAGAAATTTGATTGCCACTAGATCTGAAGTTTGTTGCCAACAACAGCCTGATATTAATGGTATGCATTGTTGGAAAAACTTTTACTATGGCCTGCTCTGACCGTCGGAAATTGATGAGGAATCCGTGCAAATTCTCAAACTTTAACTACATAGGTATATTTGCTCAATTTGAGAATGGTATAGAAAGACATAGCTTTGAACAGATAGAATCAAGTGACATTCAGAGCTGCTTGAATCGCAAGATAAAGCCGTCTTGGCGGAAATGTTAAAATGCATTCCATTGAAAATGAGACTTCAACCAGTCCTTAAAAGATCCATTTAACTTAAAAAAACCCTAGTTGAAGGTGCACGGATTGCAAATGAGGTTTATGGACAGAAGTTTGTTTTTAGAAGGCAAATCATTTATGCTGAATACCAATCCGAATTAAGAAACAAAAAAAAATTACTAAATTCTTTAAACAATTGCCTAAGTCTGACAGTAGGTACTAAGTAATATGTAGGTATTGTTGAAAATGTTAAATTAATTTTGTTTTGATATTTTTTATTATTTTGGAACGTATCCCCTATCATCCCATACAAATTACCATTCCATATTTACAGTTTCAATGGAAGAGAATTTGTATTAAGTCTTCTCCAGTTGATTTACTCAAATTTACTGTATTCACTTATTGATTTCACAGTTTTGGTCCTATTTCACTTTCGCTTATTCCTTCATTCATCATTCTATATGCATATTTCATTTCTTATAGTTTTTTTAAAATAAAATTTTGCACTCAGAATGAATATCTAGCAGACAAACTAGAAGAACTACTCAAATTTAAAATCATTATAAAATTCTGATCAAATGACCATTTTACAATTAACTTCGTATTCAATCAAATATATAAGCTTAGATATAATATGCTTCATGTTCGCAATTTTGTGAAAAATTATTTCTGGAATCCATTGTTATTATTCATTATCATTTTACTGATAACGACAATGGTATAAATAGCATGATATATGGTTATTTTTAGAGGGAAATAGGTATGGTATTTTTCCATTCGAATTCTACATGACTGAATGTGTTTAAAAATTAACTTCTGTCTGTTAATAAATGTTCAAAAACTCTAGTATTATTTCTTTGCAAACGAGAAAAGAATACATAGGTATGACAGATTTCAGTTAAGTTTATTATACAATATTACATTGTCCTAATAAAATACTTCCCATAAATATACGTATAGTAGTTACACATGAGGTATAATTTATAAATATATATTACTCAATGAAAATGGAAAAAGAAAATATACAACGTATGGTGCAAATTTCAAGCCATTACTACTTGCAAATGATGTGATTTAGATAACAAACGGTCGGCATCCTCCTTCTAACCGGTTGCTTCAAGCTAAAAACATAATATGAGGTTCAAGGTTGTTCGTAAGTAACCAACTCGAGAGTTTCAAATAAGCCAGAATTGAATGGGAATGAAAGCACAACAAAAAGATAAAACCAAATATCCAATGCGCAATGACAAAATGACACTGCGTTCTAGGTTCTAGAGAAAGAGAACGCTTGGTGTTCATCGCATAATGCATTTTCTGCTGGGTTGAAAATACGGTATACACTTTTCTCCACTAAGAAGTAATAACTACACTTTCTCTATTTGCGAATGCACCTTGCCTAGATAAAAAATAATATATATTCTTGGATTTGATATTCTTCTATATATTCGACCTCATTAAAATTTATAGCAAGTAATAATCATTCACATTCATGACATGAAATATATAGTTATGCGACTAAACGCACGTACGCCAAAATTTCATATTTTGATGTTTCTGCAACCCGCAGAAAAAAGAATATATAGAGAAAATAATGATATATAATATTTCATGAGTCAAAAATAGCAAATTGTAATACTTGTGTATATAATAAAATATTTATTTTTCACCTTTCAATTTGAAGTTTGTGAAAATTTGTAATAACTTGAAAATATTCCTACGAATTGGTTCAAATTTACCCGCGAAATTAAGGGTCACTTCCTGTTTTACCGTAACATACCAGCACATTGTGATACAGCGCAAACTCGTGTACACTTTCCGGCAACGTAGTAAGAGAAAACAAACTCTACTTCTACCCTATTCTACTCGTTTAATTATAATAAATGGCGTAGCGTGTAGTAGCCATAATCGAAATAATTCATTATTTTTCTATTTTTCGTAAACTAATTAAATTTAGTTGATTGTTGGAGTGTTTTGTACAAATTCAATGGACTGAGGAAGTTTCTATTGTACATGTGCATTAAAACCATAAATTTTTGGTGACCGGCTAACTTGCTTTTACAAGAAATGGCCGAAAACGATATCGATTTATATGCCGACGATATAGATCAAGATTTTGCACAGGTAAAGGTAAATCAATCTGTTTAAATGTATTCTAGGTAGTTTTTAGTATTTATGCAATCAAATAGGTCTTTGTGTTGGTATTTACATGTTTATTGTAAGGTGGGCACTCCCAGGTAGAGTGTCGATTTGATTGTTTAACTTCAATCGATCATTTGTACTAAATATGAAATTCAACGTATTTTTAGGTGGAAGATTTTGGGGGTGAAAATGTGGACCTTTATGACGATGTATTGGCTACATCAGCGACTAATATTTCTGATAAAAGTGGTGTAAATGTATCTGGATCTGAGGATACTAATGGAAATACTTATTCAACACAGGGTAATAATATTACCCCAAACACAGTTGGACGAAGACATCAGCTTTATGTTGGCAATTTGACATGGGTAATAAAACTTGAATTTTGATTTACTTAGTTTGTATTTCTATTGGTAGATGAATGATTATTGAATTTTTGCAGTGGACTACTGATCAAGACATTGCCAACGCGGTTAGGAATGTAGGGGTCAGCGATTTTAACGAAGTAAAGTTCTTTGAACATCGTCCGAATGGCCAGTCAAAAGGTTTTTGCGTCATTTCCTTAGGCTCAGAGGCAAGCATGCGTTCTTGCATGGAACAGCTTCCCAAGAAAGAAATTCATGGTCAAAATCCTGTTGTCACCCTTCCTACCAAAATGGCTCTTAGTAATTTTGAAAGTCAGTCAAAAACTCGTCCCACTCCGGCTAACAACAATCCTAGATCCCAACATCCCAACCATGCTAACAATAACATTCCCCCAGGTCCTCACCAAAATTTCGGAGGTCGCATGCCTATGAACTCTCCCATGCATAGGCCTCCAATGCCACCAGGAGGACCAAGGATGCAAGGCCCACCACCTGGTTACAATGGTCCACCACAGGGACAGCCACCTAGGTTCCAACCTCAGCCTCAGTGGAACGGTCCAAGGTTCAATGGACCTCCTAATATGGGTCCTAACATGGGGCCAAATATGCGACCTGGGGGACCACCTCCTCAGGGGCCCCCTAGACCACCAATGGTAAGTTTCTTATTCATTAATATTCTGAAAGTGATTATGAACGATTCAGTATTTTTAAAATAATAGTAACAGTATGTCATGTTACAAATTTTGACTGAAATTAACTACTTCGACACCATTATAAAAATATAGTGATTTTATAGATTGAAAAATATCTCAATTCTGTAACTTTTTTGAGAAAATAAACTTTCTTAAGGTATATATGAGTAAATTAAAATTCCGTTTTTCTGATTTGATACCATTATTATTATTTTTTTATATAATTGTTTTTGTACATCTTTAAGTACACTCTTAATTTAGACTGATTGTAAATATATGTAAGACATTTGAAATAAGTACTTATAAGTTGAATAAAAAAATTAATTTCTCATAGTAAAATTGATTAAAAAAATGTAAATCTTCAAACTTGAAATTACAGTTAAAATACTTGATAAAAATGTTCATAAAATTAAATTTTCATTTATAATACTAATTTTTGAGCCATACTAAGGATATAATACAATTTAATTGTAGTTGACCTTTTTTTTACCATGAATTACGCGGAAACATCGATAAAACATATGATGTATTATTCCTACAAAACAGAAAATAGCATGGAATCTTTTTTCAAGTTTACGTTTCTCCAACTTACATTATAAATTTTGCTTGTATTCTAGACCTATAGAGTTGAAATTCCTTCCGTGAGAGTGAGGAATAAAATATTAAATATAAGATAGTTGAAATGCTATATCTCTGAAATGTCCCTAACATGAATCTTACTTCAGTCTGCATCCCACAAAACAATTTCAAATTACAGGGACTGGGGATTCGCATGAAAATCACTCTTAGTTAGTATTCCAAGGAATATATTTATGGCTTCGGAGCACTTCTAGGGAACGAAGTTTGAGGTGTTTCGTCCTGTTATTGACCGCATGACAATAAATTTGATATAATTCATAGTGAATGGTATAAGCAAACTAATTTTCGTCCTGTTGCAGTTCCAAGGTCCACCCCAGGGACAGATGCCACCGCGCGGTATGCCCCAACAGGGCCCCGCACCGGGACAAATGCGTCCCGATTGGAACAGGCCGCCTATGCAACAAGGTTTCCCACCTCAAGGACCGCCGCACATGCAGGGACCGAATATGGGAGGCCCGCGTGGTCCTCCGCCCATGACCGGTCCGCCGGGCGCACCTCCTCAAGGTCCGCCTCAGGGTCCCGCCCCTCATGTAAACCCCGCCTTCTTCCCGCAGAGTGGGCCTCCTCCTCAAATGCCGCATCCCGGCATGCCGAACGCACAGATGCCGCCGCAGGTTCCGCCTCAGGGACCACCTCACCACCCTCCGATGGCAAACGTTCCGCCTCACGGCGGCCCACCACATTACGGACCGCCCACTAGTATGCCTCAGGCGCCGTACGGTGGCCCGCCCCCTGATCACCGCCCCGATATCCCGGCCATAAGTGAGCAGGAGTTCGAAGACATAATGTCGAGGAACAGGACCGTATCGTCTTCGGCGATATCCAGGGCCGTATCGGACGCTGCGGCAGGAGAATACGCGAGCGCGATAGAGACGTTGGTGACTGCGATCTCTCTGATAAAACAGTCGAAGGTGGCCAATGACGATCGATGCAAGATACTGATCAGCTCGTTGCAGGACACGCTCAGGGGCGTGGAGGACAAGAGTTACAGCTCGGCGAGGAGGGAGCGCTCGAGATCTAGGGACCGGTCACATAGGCGGCCCCGTCGCGAGAGGTCGACTTCCAGGTATAGGGAAAGGAGCAGGGAGAGAGACAGGGATAGGGATCGCGAACGAGACCGTTACTACGCCGAGAGTTACAGGGAAAGAGAAAGGGAGAGGGACAGGTCGAGAAGCAGAGGTGACAGAGAAAGGGAGAGAGAGTACCGTGAAAGAGATCCGGAAGAGGGGTGAGTTTTTTGTGAAATTTTATAGCCAGATTTTGAGTTTGATGAATGTCACACGTGTTTCAGTATTTATATTGGTAACCGAGAATAACGCCTTTAATTTGATGAAAATAAGTTCTAATTAAAATTTTTGAGAGGTATTCGGGTATATAGGAAGAATTCAAATTTTTATCATTTCCTTGTACATTCTTATAAGCAGCTATAGAAATATCTACATTTGATTGAACTTTTCAGTAGATCAGATTTGTTTTTGACAGATTTTGCTAGAGTTTTGACAGATCTTGCTAGAGTTTTGACAGATCTTGCTAGAGTTTTGACAGATCTTGCTAGAGTTTTGACAGATCTTGCTAGAGTTTTGACAGATCTTGCTAGAGTTTTGACAGATCTTGCCAGAGTTTTGACAGATCTTGCAAGAGTTCTGACAGCTCTATGTGTGTTTATATTATCTAGTGTCGATGGTTGTAGATTGTCTGTTTCAGTGAAATGAGGAACAGGTATTAGCTTTGGTGCTATTTGTTCCTTCAGTTTCATTTACTGAATACTACATATGTTGCTTATTGTCGATAATTATAGTTTTGCAGGCAATCTACAACGTTGGCGCTATTTGATGGGGTAAAATAGCTTAGTTTCAACTTACTTTCTGTATTTTATCAAATATTGTAATGAACATATAGAAATGTATTCATTAAAAAGGTATGAAATTGAAAATGTTGTAAATGTTCGTTTATGATAAATCAATTATAATTGGAGTTTTTTTTCGAACTCAAAATGCCTAGTTTTATAAGTTATTGAATTCGTAAAATAGGGTTATTCGTTTTTCTTCACTCCGGGTAACATCAGATACGTAATATTCTAAGTTAAATCATGAAAAGCATACTAGTCGACCATGGTCAATTTCATACATTACATAAAGTGAACAAGGAAAATTCTTTAATAATTTAAAAAATTATCAAACAACTTTCCAAGGAAGCTGGTTATACGTATTCAGCAACGCAAAATTTGCATTCACAATCGAACGGTGAATTATAGAAATTGTCAAGTCACCCCGACTCAAAATCTGCATACAGCTGTTTCGATCTTATTAGATCTCATCAGTGCAGCTTATTTGACTCGGAGTGAATTAACAACCTTCTAATTGTTCCCCAATACAAATCGTGGTCAGTAACACTGTCTGGATAACAATCCAGAGCGCCATCCCACCAAAGATATTGGGAAACAACAATTCACCGCTTAGACTGAAAATGCAGAAATTCGTCGCTTAAACACGTACCTCCTGATATGAAGATATCTACTCTACAACAGTGGTGTATATGATTCCAAGGCACACTAACATAGTGATTTAAAACCTTTGGATATACTCACGAGAGCGCGCTCCGAATATTCTAGTCGCTTAATACGCAAAATACAACAATCAAATCATGAAAAACATACTAGTCGACCATGGTCAATTTCATACATTACATAAAGTGAACAAGGAAAATTCTTTAATAATTTAAAAAATTATCAAACAACTTTCCAAGGCACTGATGAGATCTAATAAGATCGAAACAGCTGTATGCAGATTTTGAGTCGGGGTGACTTGACAATTTCTATAATTCACCGTTCGATTGTGAATGCAGATTTTTCGTTGCTGAATACGTATAACCAGCTTCCTTGGAAAGTTGTTTGATAATTTTTTCAAATTATTAAAGAATTTTCCTTGTTCACTTTATGTAATGTATATTCTAAGTTGTTTTGATGATGTTTATTTTGAATAATTCATGTTTTGACATTGTATATTAAGAAAATGTAGAATAGTTACTTTACGAAAGTCAAGTCTATATTCTGTGATATTTCTCACAACACGATGAAAATGAGGTAATTGAGTACGTAATTAATAATAAGTAATTATTAATTTGTTTAAAAAAATTATGCATAATATAAAACTCGTCTTAACATAGAAATGATCGTTTTCAACTATATCTGCCTCTTGTAATTTGTATTTGTATCTAATCTTCATAGTCTGTATTTTGGTGTAGGCATTACGGTTTTAGTATCTCTTTAGTCCTCTGCTCCAAAACTGTAGTACTGATAAAATATCTGAGCTTCCCTTCTTCGTTAACTTTGTGCTCCCATTTTGTAAATTGGTATTTTTCAAAGTTTCATGTAATAGTATAAATTTTGATATTATGTATAAATATAATTTATATTTCAAAGAAAACAAGGAAAAATAAATAATTAATTTAAAAGGACAGGTAGAGATTGTTGAACAAACATGTTAACTTACCATTGAAACGACCTCTTGCCTCTAATAATTTCAGATGTTTTAAACAAGAAAGTATTTGTGCTTTCATATCATTTCGTTTGCTAAAGTCACAAATTGTCTTTGTTTTAATTGTTAAATTTTTGTGGAAAAGTTTGAGATGGTTCGATTTTTTGATCGAAAATTCAAGGATTTAGAAGTAGATGTACACCTTGAAAATGAAATTGGCTCGTCTCAAGGTTTTCCAGAAAAACCTCTACCAGTACAAATATTACAGGTGGCCTGTTATAAATTCGCCTTTCCTCTATAATATAGTATAATTTGAAGCACTTGCCACTGCCACTCGGTATATTGTAGCATTTAATTGATTTCAATAACTTGTCATAATTTTTCATAATTTGTTGATTTGGAAACTTTTGTTTTACAAGATTTTGTAGTATTGAAACTAATACTACTTAATGCTTCAACCAAACTTTGATGTAAGCTATTTCCTAATTATGAGGATTTTTAATCGGTTGAAATTGCGTGTGGATTTCTAGATTTTTACTGTACCAAATCTCTTAAAAACATGCTGAATTACAAGCAATTGTTATATATAAATAATTTTGGATGGATTTGTGTTACTTTGTGATAATACATTTCAACTAGGTTTAAATATACTTTGTTTTTCATCTCCATTTTTATTTATATGATTGCAACTGAAGTTTCCTAGTACTACATTTTTTATCAGATCAAAATTTTTGACATTGTATAGTATTTATAATAGTGGAAAGGTAATACAAAGGAAAGGCTTGCAATTATTAATTTGTGTTTTCTAGAATCATTTTGTAAGTCGTAAGTGTTTCGTTTATCTGGTTCAAATACTTGGCAATTTGTTAGTATATTCGCGATTAGGATAAACTTATGGTGGTCGCAAGTCCTACCTTTGTATACCTGTTTACTATTTTAAATACTTCACAATAACAAAAATGTCCATTTGCTCAAAATCTTATATATTTAAAGGAGCAATTGTAAATATTGCATATCTTGAAAACGACTCTAACTGTTTGGAAAAAGTTTTGTATTTAGATAGGGTTTTGCTTTTTTTTTTTGTAGAAACGCAATTTTATACACAGTTATAGTATTTATGTTAGCCTACTGTCGTCCATTCTCATGCTGACAATTTCATATAACGCCATCTCGTAAATTTTTGTGGTATAGTCTGTCCAGCGACCTTTGGCGTGTACGTCACCAATTGTATATGACGTCGATCGTGAACACTGTTGCCAGACGTAATAAATAATCTTAAATCTAAATAGCTAATCCAATTTTCAACAAAATGAGATATCTTGCATGTTTGACATGGTGGGGATTTTTAGCGGTAAATTCAAATTGACCATTATTCCCTACCAGAAGTATCTATCTATATGGAATCCATATTCATCGATCGATAAATCAAACTTAATTACAAAATCTTCTAGGTTACTCGGCGACTGTCAAACGTGAAATGCCGATTACCGGCGCGTTGGTCGAGAGGGTCCGACAACATTGCAAATTTTTCAATTAAATGACAACTTAACAAACATTCAACTTATTTTCATTACTCGGAATGTTAATTTTTCTTGAGAGATACATACGATTTGATATGTTAAGAACAGAATATTTCTCGAAATGGATGATCCGGTCACTATCACCATATAACTACTTTTTCAGAAAATTACTTACGACAGATATTTATTTGGGTAGGCAGCCTTGCGTCGTTATTTGCGCATGACTGTGACGTACACGCCAACTTAGACTGGACAGACTATAGTTATATTGTTACCTTAATATTTTGTGAGATGGCGCTATATGACACTAAATGGATATTTTCATTTTGGTTAGACCAAAAATGAAGTTTATTGTTCATTTGTAGTTAATATGTGCACATTAAAAGAACATTTAACTTCAATTAACGTTCGTATATATATATATATATTTTCCGAAAATACTCGATTTTTCAACAACAAAAATAATACCTATACTTCCGAGGTACTTTTGAATACCACTAAACTGGATTAGTAGCAATCATATGAATAAAAATGATGATAAAAAGAAACTATATTGTCCCTCATTCAAATCTAGTTTAAAATAATATATTTAACTGAATAACTTCTATTTAATACTGACAACTATTTTCTCAATATGGTTGTATGAGAATAATTAAAAGATTGAAATGGAATAGTGACTATTCCATTTTTCAATGATATAAATTATATAGTTATTTATAAATAATAGACAGTTTATATCTATTGAAAAATTAAGTAAACATTATCCAGTATTGGAAAGTTATACAAAAATTTTCATTTATTAAGTCACACACACCATGTTGGTGTATCATGCTTTCGTTATAAAGTGTACTTTGCGTAATAATTATATTAATCATTGCATAACATTCATTGGATTTTTAATTTATTATTTGAGAAGTAAAGTTTGGCTTTGATTGCTTCTGTAGATGGGCATTGTTGAACCTGTAGATATAATATTATTTTTTGCACTGTATATGGTTTTTACTAATGACTGCCTATGGATTAATATTGCCGTCATAATTAATACATTCAAGATGATTGCAATTTGTTAAATAGAGTTGTAAACCGTTAATATAAGCTAACAATTTGTTTAGTTGTATAACTATCTTTTAAATAAATCAAACAAAGTAAAACTTCTTGATTCCACTAAAATTGGTCCAATTTACTGCACATAGATTAGATTTTTTATTGATCCATTGTGAACACTCGGAATATGAACAGATGTGCCCCAGTTTATCAGTCCATAAGTCAAAGAACTATGAAACATTGCATGATGAGCAGTGAGGGCAGCTTCATTACCGACTTTATTTTTTATCTGTGTGATTGCGTAGACCTTGCATGATAGATTTTTTGCCAGTTGTTCAATATGAGGTCACCAAGTTAACCTTGTTAACCTTGAATCAACAGTTAAACCAAGACATTTGACATTATCTGAGGTATTATGAGACAGCGAGAACATGACTGTTTGGGCCTTGCTCTCATTCACACATAGGCCATTCGCCTTGAACCAGTCCGCAGCCTCTTCAGTAACTTGCTTCTCCAAATCGGATGGTTCTTCACTATTTTTATTTCTAATGACGAAAGTAGTGTCATCGGCGAATAGCATTGTAGTTTGGCAAATCATTGATATAAATCAAGAAGAGTAGTGGCCCGAGGACACTACCCTGTGGAACGCCATTCCTATATACATGTTTCGGGCTACTAACTCATTAGCAAAAACTCATGGGTTAGCAGATCTAAATATATGTCCAGTAAATTGTACCAATTTTAGTTGAATTATGCCAAGTGTTTTACATTATTTGATTTATAATTTTGAACAATGTTTCCACCAAGTGTTAAGCGAGCAATCAATTGACGTTATTAGAAGTTCTAGAAAAAACTCGCTTTTTAATATAGTATAACTATCTGCTATTTTCTTATTTCTTAGAGCAAGAGTTGCTAGAACAAGAAACAAGTCCCCTTCGGACGTAGTGGACGCAGGAGGCGACCCTGGCAGCAAATCTAGGTACTACGACGAGAGATATCGGGAAAGAGAAAGGGACACAGGACGTACCAGGGATTCCGAAAGGGACAGGGAAAGAGACAGAGAATCTCATCGTTCACGTCATTAATCCATTTCGATCAAATCGCTGAATATATTCATAGGTTTATATAACACTATGTAATTTTGTCTTGACATTTTAGGAGACTAGAATGTATATGTTGACATTTGATGTTTGTTCGTTTAAGTAAGTAAAAATTAGTTCATTTTTCGGATGAGAGATGGCGTCGAAGTGCGAAGTTGGCTGCAAGTTATACTGGAAGAAGATTGTATTGATTTTAGATGAAAAAAAATATGATTTAGAATTTACAAATGTTGTTTTAATATAAGACCAATATCTTTAGACCTCAAAAAGAAAATTGAAATAAATATGTCAGATGTTAATTGCCCTGTCCACCATTTATCCCTGAAGTTTTTGTTTTTTTTTTAAATTTTTTTCTAATTTGATGTTTTTTTTTTTGATATTCATTCTATTTATGATAGATGACCTACCAGGGAAAAATGTGTTACATTTCGTTATTGTATTCTTCGATAGCATATTGTTCATCAGTTGTGACAAGTATTTCATCTTCATATATTTTCCTGGAAAAACATTGAAATATTTCATATCAATTGTACCTGAATGAATAGTTCAAATTTTCTGTATAAATACATAGAATCAATTTTTTAGAAACATATTATATATGATATTAAATTGGTAGATTGAATACAGTTATTTCATTGAAATATTACCATGACCTTTATATTTCATAAAGGTCATGACTGAAGAATTTCAATCAAATACCTTTCTGAATGGAAATAATTTTGTACAATAAAATTTCATGAAAAATATTCAAGTAGGCTAGTAGTCAGTTGTTAATATAATTTATTTCTATTCCAATTTTTATGTTTTTCGGTGTATGTCTATGAAATATTTCTACAATAACTGATTGTTAACAAGGAAATAGACAAGTGTTTATGATTATCTAAATTCTGGTCCAGTCGCTGTAACCTACTGATATTTCTCAACATTTTTAGACGGAAAATTGAAAGTCTAAACAATGTTGTCTTGAAAGAATGTTCTAAACTATTCAAATGATTAAATATTCTAATCTTTTTATACAGAAATGTTCTTAACTATTTACAACTATAAGCCTTATATTTTTTGAAGGCACAATCAATTTAAAAACTTAATAACTTAAGATATATTTTTCACAGTGTGATTTATCTTTATAATTTTCAAAATTTGGAAACTGAATAAATGAACTTGTTATAACTGTAATAACCATAAAATAATTTACAAAGTATATTCTGTTCTGAAAAATTATTAATGTCAAATTGTAATATTCAGTGATTCAAACAATTTAAATTTGAAAAAAAAATCAAATATTGATATCGAATAACTGTAAGTGAAAGCATGATATTCAGGAAAAAATGTGTATTATATGACTTACCTATATGACAAACTTTCGATGACAAAATAATTTACATTGTAAATTTAATTTTCTCGAGTCATCAGGAAAATTATTGATTTTTCTAGAAATACATTGTACTTGGAAGCCTCCGTTTTTATAGACAGAGTAAGTATATTTATATTAGTTGTTAAGTAAATCAGTTTCTCATGTGTTTCAAAAATGTTTTCAATTTTTGTGTGATTACAATTTTATATAACTTCCCAGGTGAAAATAAAGCACTTTTCAGCAATAAATTTTGCAGAATTAGATTAAATCGCATGAATATTATTTATTGAACACATTCTCCAAAATGTTTGAAAATTGCCTTATTTTTGTTTTTTATTGTGATTGTACTATAACATGAAATTATGGGTTTTCTTCAGACACGCTGTGATGTTATGGAAATATTATTTTCGCTGATATACATCAATTTATATATTATCATGCAATTGTCGACAAGAAAAAAAAATTCATTTAATTAAAAATTTATCTACATTTCTTTTAATACAGAAGTACAGTACATTTGCATGATTAATATAGTTCGCCAATGATTTAAAAATGTTATGGCATAAAAATACATATTGAAACTACCAATTGAAAGTTTTTCAGTAACAAAAAAATTTCAATTTAATATGACCAAAGCAGTAGTAAAAAAATTTCTTATATAACAATTTTCAAAATCTAAATATCGAAATTTATATTGTTTTACATGTCTTATTTTATAGATTGACAGGATAACTTAATATTTGCACAATCGATTTACCTAAATTGTGATAATTGATGGTGGTTAAGGAAAAAACACCACTTTAAAATTAAACTTTAATCTAATTTAAATATATTTGAAATGGGTCTTGTTGAAAGGCAAATAGTCCTTGAAATATATTTTGATAGAAACTGTTGAATAGTTTTCTACTTGTGATATTCAAAATACAGTATTAAATGAAAACGTAAAGTTTATAAATGCATTTCAAAAATATTGTTTAATGTACTTTTTACTTGATCTATACTTGTGTATAATAACAGTTGTACAATATTGATTTTTATTTAAACAGATGAAGTTTATAATATTCATGGATTGGCAGTTTAAATTAAAATTGAAAATCTAGGAATGTACAATTTCGTAAATTTGTGATTTGAGTAAGACTAACTAAACGGCTGTGTTTACTTTTAATTTGTTGCGATATTTTGTAGATTTTATATTTATACAAATATATTTTTTATACTTCCATAAATATTTTCATTTCCAAGAGGAAGTACAATTATTTCAACGTAAAGGAGTATGATAGTCAAACAAACCAAATGAACTAGAAAAGTATATTTCATAAATTAGAATAACAAATATTACAAACTCTGTTTATATTTCGTAAGCATATTGCATGAAAAGCATGCCCACAATCCAATTTTTCTACATGGTTCAGTACAGGGTGATTCAAAAGGATATTGCAGTAACTACAACTACTACAGGTAAGTGTCTTCTTCAGGGTTTGAGCATATAGATTTTTATTTACTTTACCCATGAGGAATGTACTCAAACAATCTTCAAACTGAAATTAACGAGTACATACATTCATACTTCAACATAATAAATTTGAATTGAGATTCATAATTTCAAATTGAATACTTGGATTTTTTCTTTAATTTATAGATACCTTTAACTTTTCTAATTTTAACAAATCAACTAAAAAGGGGCAACATTTTGTCTCAATCTATCTATATCAGGTAAATATCTAGTAGCATAATTATTGAATACTACATTATATGCTTCAAGTCTCGGTCACTGAAAATTTCAATTTTCACAAAGTTTAATACTACCACATTTGTTAAAATACTAATATACAGGGTGTTCTAGAAGCTCTATGACAAACTTTGACAGATGGTAGGTCACTTGATTTTAAACATTTTTTTTTTAATAAACATGGGTCCGATTCGTTGTTGTTTAGAAGTTACAAGCAGTTGAAGCAAAATGTGATAGATGCTGTCCTTGATAACCCTTCAATCAGTGTTCGGCGTATATCTAGTAACCTTCATGTATCACCAAATTTTGTATGGCGTGTATTGAACAGAGAAATGTACAGGCGTTGCATGCTGGAGATTCCCCACAGCGATTAAGATTTTGTCGCTGGTTACTTCAGCAACAAGCACAAAATGAAGATTCATTTTGCTCGTTATGTGGTCTGATGAAGCGTGCTTTACTAGAGATGGCATGAATAATAATCATAATGAACATGTATGGGTGTTGCAAAATCCACATGCAATTAGACCAAGACTAAGATTTCAGCAACGATTAAGTGTCAACGTTTGGGGTGACATTTTCAACAATAATTTATTACCTGTGCATGTTCTAAATGATCGTTTAAATGCAGATCTTTATAGACATTTCTTAATACACGACTTTCTAGAGTTAATTGATGACGTACAACTTAATATTATTCAAAATATGTGGTATCAGCACGACGGTGCACCGCCACATAGGGGAAGACAAGTAGTTGCTTGGCTAAATGAACATTTCCCGAATAAATGGATAGGTCAAGGTCCAATATTATGGCCACCTCGTTCACCCGATCTAAATCCTCTGGATTTTTATTTAAAGGATACATGAAGCAGCTGGTCTACCATGTTGAAATCGCTACCCATCAGCAGATACTTGAAAGAATTCAAGATGCAGCTAACCAAATAAGAAATGACCGAATCTTTAGTTCGTCGATGTGAGGCTTGCATTCAAGCTGAGGGTGGACATTTCGAACAATTTTTATAGTCTTTAGTTTTGTGATTATCTTTTAATTTTTATAATTAATTGTTAATAAAGGTTGAATGCTTGTAACTTCTAAACGAATCGAACCCATGTTTATTGAAAAAAATATGATCAAAATCAAGCAACCTACCTTCTGTCAAAGTTTGTCATAGAGCTTGTAGAACATCCTGTATAATTTCTTTAGCAAATGACATTTTGCATCTCAAATAGGAATTTGATATATAATGGGATGTTTATATAAATAATTAACAATCATATCTTTATGTAAATAATTGATATTTAGATACATAGAGGAGTTGCTAAAAGTCGTAGACAAATTTACATACACAAAGTATCTTGGATTATCTTTTTGTATTGGTAAAATATACCTTAAGAAATCATAGTATAAAAATGTGTAATTATTTATTTGCTGAAAGTTAAAATCACAATTCTCAAAGAAAGTTCAGTCTCAAACTCTCTTAAAAGTATCCAAATGAATACTTATTATTATATAAATATTTTCCTTGAAAAGCATTATTTTATTGAAATATTTTTTATAGCTACATACTATAACCTTTTAAATATTATACTAATACTTCAATTAAGCAGTCACTCAAATTAAAAATAGATTTTTTTCACAAGACAGGCAAATTTAGGTAATTTAAAAAAATACCAATCATGATTGTCTTACCTCAGTCCTAGTATGATTATCTTCGAGGAAGTCTGAAGCCAATTTTACTGCTCCATCAGTTGAATCTGTTCTGTTTTCTGAAGAATTTACTCTTATTTTTGAGAACATACAAGTCATATAAAATTTCTCAGTTAATTCATCTTTGGGAATATACTTGTGACGACATAAAAATAATTTCAAAACATTATCGGCACCAATGAAAGGAATCAACGAAAGTCCCAGACAATCCCATCTTAATAATTGCTTCGAAATTTCATCTGAGAACCTTCTGCCACAATTCAAACATTTTTTACTTTTGAGTTTAACAAATATATCAATTAGGTTATCGCAAAAATCGTATGTTACATGTTTTGATACTTTTTTCAAGACTTCAATATACCCGAATTGGAGAATCAATGGTAAATTTTCATGTAAATCTTCTATTGTGGTCAACTTCTCGATCTTGTACAACCATAAATTCGGGATTTTTTGTAACAAGTACTGTGCTTTATCAGAATACTCCACTAATGCATTCCCGATAATGGCATAGCTTGGTTGAGGTCTATTTTTACATGGAAGAGGAAATGAACATGGGCAACCAGAAACATAATCTTTGTTAATTTCGAGGAAAGACTCCGTTATGAATTGCATCGTTTCGGAATTGAATTCTGACATTTTCAGGTAATTTTTGCTTAAGTGAAAATGATGCATGTATTGGCTATAACACCAATCCATTTGAACCTCATCATGAGTTCTTTTAAGATGGTCGATAAAATCCAAGAATAACTTTGTCATATCATTTCCGCTCTTATTTACTAACATTTCGGTGAACTGTGGAATTAATACAATATGATTGCTTTGATTCAGCTTGTACTGTTTTTGCATTGTTTGTAATTCTTCGCATAGTTCTTCTTTTTCAATTTCTGGTGGTTTATGACTGTTCAGATTACCAATTTTGGGATCATCTTCTTTTAAAAATTCCAATAATTGTTCCTTCTCATAATCGATCATTTCTTGTAATATTTCTTCGAATTTCTGTGATAATTCTTCATCTATAGTAGGTAATTTGCATCCTAATTCTGTCAGTAATTTAACATGGGGAGAGTATTTCGACCAGTCTATAACATCATTTTTGTACTTAAGGACTAATTGAGCACCTGCTTTGTATTGCTTCAATTTCAATATTCTAGACAACAACTTCTCAAACTTATAAAATTTCAAAACGTGCAGTCTTGACGTATTTAAATTCCACATATAAATCTCATTGTTGATCAGTCTCACATCAGTTGAATCTGTGAATTGTGTGTAGAAAACTAGATCATTTTTTTCTGGATCAATAATACATAAACTCTCATTATCTATTACACATAAATATTTTTCATTGAATACAACCATTTTTCCAAAATTCTTATTTCCACATTGTGAGTTATTTACCTTTTCACACTCTAAATCTGCATTTTCATCTTCACTAAATTTTAGAATTTCATTGATTTTAGGTATGGAATTACGATAATTATGTGTGTAGAATACTTCTCCCTCAAAATTTGCTTCCCAAATTCGTAACCCAGGACGTGCACAATATAGTCTGTATTTCTCAAAATCCTCATTTGATTCTGTGAGTTCTGCTATAGTTTTGGAGAAACAAGCACCAAGAGATTTTTCTTTTCGACCAACCTGTTTGTACATTTCTCGTTCAGTGTCGCAAATGAATGTTTTACGTTTTGTTGTTACTAATATAAAACGTGAGAAAGTGTCTATCTGTACTATTGGGGCACCAAGATCCATCAGTGCGACATATGGAGTATGAAGTAAAGCTAAACTCTAAAAAAAAATGTATTTCAGTTATATTTTTACCTACTGATATTATTATGTTGTATTGGAAAAATTTAATTTTGAGTAATTGATACTAATAAACATGCTACATTTTAAATTTCAGATATTTATCATGAAGATGAAGGTTTATTGATAATTTTTTATTGAAACACTTGTTTTCTCAAATGTTTTAGTCTGAAATTATTAATTGCTAAATGAAAATGGCTACTTCAGGATGTGCCATGAGAATATAATTAATTATAAAAGTAATCAGGAACCGTAGCAAATAAAAATTATACTTACTACTAATTTGGGGATAGATAATATAGATACTGTTCCTTCATCATCACCAATATATAATCTACCTTCGGTATCCCATTTTGTAGATGTAATTTTTTTGCCTCTATATTCTGTATACATGTGTGTATAAAAATTTCTTTCAATAAAACAATTTTCTAGAATTAAAATCAACCCTGTTTCATCAACTACCGAAACAGTATCTTCACTTGGTGATACTGAGATTTGTTCGAGAGAAGCAGGATTCTGAAATTTCAAAAAATTAACAAGGTTTTTTGACAGTTACTATACAGTCTACTTACTTTACAAGGTATAAGTTTCAAGAATGTCGCCTCTGGCGCTCTTTTGTAAACATGCACACTGCCATTATTAGCACCAAAAACGATGTAGTTGCGACTAATATCGTAACAGACTAACTGAAAAAATTATAAATTAGAGATGATAGGTATTAAGAAATATTCTAAACATACCTTTATTCTCTGAGACAATTTAAATGTTTTCGCCAATATATGGTTTATGGGGTCTGTGTATTGGATTACAAATAATTTTTCGAATTTTTTCATTTCATATGTTGAATTCATCTTAAGTATTTTAAGGGAATAATACAGAAAAATGGAATGGAAACAAGGCTAGGAAGTTTATATTTTACTTATACCGATTACCGAATGGTTAATTTTTTAGGTTAGGTTCATAATTTCTGTTTATTGTGAATTGAGTCGTCTACACTCCGACGGTTTGATAATAGCCGTACTTGATTATGCATGTTGCATTAAATTTTTTAGTGAACAAATAAAGTTAAATTTTGTTATTGCATTTTCAATTTCCTCATAGATATTTCTGATTATTTTTGGCAATTCAATGACTTCCTTTTTGAGAAATGAAAAATGTAAGAAATAAAAATTGGGTCAAAATTGTTTCACAGTAATAAACTGTGTTTATTTCGACAATACTTTTCACAGATATGTTTCTATTTTCAAACTACAATATAAGCTCAAGAGCTTGTTTAATGTCTAGGGATTCGTATAATATATATAGGTATAGTGTTAAAATGTGCAGAACAAATTGAAATATATTTTTTTTAACATGAAAATATAAGAAATCTAGTTGAACCGATATTTAAATTTCGTTACAATATTTATTTTAAATCATTAAGCTCACGGGAAATAAAATAGACATAAAAATTCCCAATTTCAATTTATTATTCAATGTCTCATCATATCCTCCCGAGTGAAAACAAATTTTCTGCTGATATTGGCTGAACTTTTTTTTCGTTCATGCCCCGATTTGGCATGTTAAATTCAACAGGCCAAAAATTTGGCCTGTACCAAGCTCAATATACCCCCCGACGCCCCTGCATTTGAGGGAAGTAAGTAATACTTTATTCCCTATGGAGATAAATTGAATACTCTGTGTTTATGACAGATTTAAAATCCCCGTGTCCATTAACAGCACTGAGCACTGACTGACAAGTGTCCGTTGGATTGCCCAAATGATTTAATTTAAAAACTTTTTTCGTAATTCAGTAGAACTGGAGTAGTTGCCTCTGTGGAGGCAAAAGTTCTTGAAGAAACTACATCCTAGATTGGTATCACTTGACACTTGCCTCTCTTGTAGTGTGAATATCTATTCAGGTACTATTGAATGGAAGTGTTAAAATACATTTCCAGCAAGTTATATGATCAAATTAGGTATCAGTTCAATAATAGCAATATTTTTATTTTTTCTGCACGTAACATAATTTTAACTTAAACTGCGTGATGAAAATAAATCGTCATAGAAGTATCAAAATTAAAAATTTCTCTGGCAATGCAGAACATAGAATGTTAGTAGAAGAAAAACAGTAACAGCAATATTCTTTTTGTTTTTCATCACTATTTTTATTTAAAAGATTGCTACTCAAGTTTTGTATACTACTATTATCAAGAAAGATTATTATTATGATCTCAGATTTAGTCGCTCGATCACAATTTTTTTTCATGAAATCGAGTAAACCTATTCCTAACAATGTAGCAAATAGAAAATTTGATTTTGCTGAAATTGTAATTTTTATCAAAATCAGTTATTTAGGGAGTAGCAAATTTTTCAAATAGATGTATATCGTTTCGATAACAATTTACATATCTATTTTAGAAATTTTTTGAATCTGGTAGTTAGGTTAGCTCAAATTCTTTAAAAAAAGGAGCAAGTGACGAAAGCTGAGTTCATATTAATATTTAGTCTTATATAAGCAAATAACAGAAATTTTATCAAAACTCATGTCTATCAAGATTTCCATAATTACCTTATTATCTCCAAAAGAAGTAAGGAACTTGCCAATTCAATATAATCAAAATTATGAAACAACTATATCAATTACTGATGGCAGTACACATTCTGAATAAAACATGAAGAGCTTACTTGATCTGTTTTTATGATTTAAATTCTACAATACAAAAATTTTATTTCAACTATTTGATGATGGTTGTTCTGGTTCTTCACGAATTAAATGCTCTGGTAATTTCTGCAGTTCAATCTACAAAATTAAGCATTGTTAAAAACAAGAATTGACTCACAAATTTTGTCATAATATATCCTGGTTACATGTCAAATATTTACCGAAGTAGTTTTCATAGCAACACCTTCTGGCAGGTTTCTCTGAATATATTCAAGTAGAGTCAATGCAGTTGATTCTGTTAAATGTTTGTAACTAATAAAACTGTAGTAAGTTCTAAATTCATACTGAACCCTGTGCTTTTTCTGGACATGAATAGCTTTCAAAACGGTTAACCTTTCATGATTTGGTTTTCGCAGTTTCCAACTGTAAAAATTTAATTAAGAAAATAAAATTTTATAGAAGTAACTATTCTTACGATTGTGACTTTATATCTAAATAATTGCCAGCTGTAGTGGCAAATTTCACGTAACTTTCAAGTACGGCTGGGTCATTCCCACGAAGTTCAATCTGAATTGTTTTATACAATTTATCCATTTCAACAGGGACTGGATCCGTAGTTTTTACGGATTCTATAGTTGTACTCAGTGGAGATCTGAGCAAGGTGCGTGTAATAGAATTTCTAATAAATCCAAGCATTTTCAATATTTATTATTTCTGTATATTTCCTAAAAATTATTTAAACATGAAAACTGAGACAAAACTATTTATACTATCATAACCTTAAATTAAAAGGAAGGTTATTTGAGTTGACAGATTTGCATGTTGTGCCAACATGAATTTTTAGAACAGGCTGATGGTAATCTAGTTGCGCCTTCTGTGATACATTTTAGATTATTGATTTTGATGTGTGACTAGAGATACAAATTTAAAAAAATGATACAATAAAATAATATATAGGCTCTTGCACCGTATATTATTAAACTAAGTTTAATGTTAAACCGAGTTTAATTTGACATTTTCTCTTGCACCAAAATATAAACGGCGTTTAAGACTCCCTAAACCACGCATAAATTAAACGACCAATTTTCGGCGTTTAATTTGAAGTTTAAGTACATTTTGAGGTTATTTGTTAAAGAAACAGTATATTTTTTCCTTGAAAATTTAATTTATGCCGGCGGAAACTCGAATTTTTGTTTAAAATGTTTTATGAAGAGTTTGATATCTATAACGACAACTAGAATTCCTGGAATAGTGGACACATAATTATTTTAAAAATGTTTGCTTGGCAATCGTCAAGCTATGCAAAAAATATGGTATCCTATTATATTGTATTATTGTTATAGATTTTTTTGTTCAATCAACAATAATCATCTTATAGGTATTTTGTCAGTTATTCTCTCTAGGTGGTAAAAAATATGGCTACCAGAACTGAAGGCGTGGATTTATAGTTTATCTATACTAATGAACACAGCATTCATTCAACTCATAAATGCAAATTTACTCTCCATAATTAAAAATACACACACAAAAATTTATTTACAGGATATCACAGGAAGAGGGCCCATTAAACCTATCTAACTTTGTAGGAATGACAGCTTGTCCCCCATGGATCAGCTACTTTTTAGCATTAAAATTGTATGCCAATGGAGAACATTTGCACAGTATTGCTCATTTTTTGAAGTTCATACATCCACAGTTTTACGCTATATCTGGAAAGTATCAGTGTGTTCCCTTTTTCCTTCTATTATTATCTTCCATTTTATGCATATTTAATACAAATCACAAAAAAAACAACTTCTTTACTATTAAAACTAGGTTAGAAAAGTATAAAAATAAATTCTGTTTCTTCTTTTTACTTCATGTACATCGCTGTTTCATCCAAAATACTACAAAAACGCAGTTTAGCAATGGGTCGGTTATAATTCCTTGGTGCAACGACCAGAAAAATAAACGTAGTTTAAAAATTAAACCAAGTTTAGTTAAACGACGTTTTATGATAAAACGGTGCAAGAGCCTAATAGCATTCCAGCATGAATCCCAGAAACAGAATTATTATAACAAATATTACAACGAAATTGTTAAAAGAAGTGCATGAACAACATAAAACACAAATTAAGTATAGACTGAACAAATATTGGGAATATGACGAATCAGCTTTATTCATAAGTAATATAAAAATACAACAATTCACAGGCAATCTCACATACTACTTTATATATTAAAAATGAATTAAATATAAGGTAAGGTAAGGTGGGGTAAGTGCGTAGCAATATTTGGAAAGTTCGTATATACACCATATTTTTAAACAAAGCACTAGAGTTGCAGATCTCAAATTTTGACATAACATAGTTATGGGTATTGCCTACAAGTCCTCATAATAAAACTTTGATATAGACACATTTTCGCATTCATTTCTATATTATATATATTTCTGTGTCCATAGTACACACTTCTCCTGTGAAACGGGGAAAGTGTGTATGCAAGCCAAATGCAATGCACATATCAAAAAATGTAGAAGTCTGAGGCAAGCGTGTGAAACTGCGATATTTTATTCTTCGACTGGTGCAAAAAAAAATATTTTATCTTACAAACTCTTCAAGTTACAAAGTTTTTAACAAGTAATGGACATTAACTGAATAACTAAAAGTGAAGAAAAAACATGAATATATCCTAAAGGTAAAGTAAAATACATGAATAAATCGAGTTATATTACTAATGAACATTATAATCTGTAAAAGAAAGTCCAAATTGATACAGACCCCTTTTACTAACAACTGGCTTTGGAAGAACCATAATAATATTTTGAGTTCCAATGAAAGCACATTCCTCAGGATCAGCCCAGATGAAATAAATTGCAGCAGTTGAATCTAACGAATGAACGTTTCTTAAAAATTTAAATTTTACTTCTTCGTCTTCTTTTTTTGTTGACATTAACATGAATACTACCAATATCCAATCACTAACATCTACATCTGAATTTTCTTTCTTTAGTTCATCCATAAATGTGATCAATTCTTCCTGATCTGTAAATTCTTCGTCAATATCATCGTCACTCTGGTCTTCACAAACTTCCTCTTCATCTGATGATGTTTCTGATTCACTGACTACGTTAGAGACTTTACTTTTTTTCACTGTCTTCTTAATTGGTTTTTTCTGTAAATGTTTAATTACCTCTGGAGCAGTTATAATTTCAGCTCCACTCGCGATTTTTCTTCTAGGTTTCTTGTCTCCTTTTCCTCTGTGTTGTTTCCCCATTTCCAGAAGCAGCTCTTCAAATAGTGAACTTTTCTCATGTTCACTATTAGTACACACTTGTCCAGCTGAATTAATACACACTTCCACAGAGTAGAATTTTAGTGGGACAAGTGTGTACTAGTACCAAATAATAATAAACGCTTAATCTAAAATAAATATAACGACTGTGGGTTAAAATTGAACTGTTTCTTACCATATTGGTAGTGAAAAAAATTCAAAAAACTCACTTGGAAATATGATGTCACACGATGAGTAAACGTCTACCAACTACATGCACTGTGTATGGTGAGAGGTTATGAAATATTAGCTTTTCCCGCCAATATAGCAATTATCTTAACTTCGGCTGTAGCTTACAATGGCCTATTATGAACCTTTAGATACTGTTTTATAGATGGCCACACCAGTATGTTATCGGAATAAGAATTATTTGGCGCTTACACACTTACCCCGAAAACACACTTACCCCACTTAACCTTACTTATCTAAGTAAGGAATACAAGGTCCAGAGTAACCGATTTTGATGAAATTTCGGATTCTTACAATTTTAGGATGCCAAAACCGAATATATATATATATATATATATATATATATATACCAAATATTTCAACTATTAAAATTAAGAAAATAAATTTGTTAAGGAAAATTCAAACACATTTCAAAATCAAATAATTTATTAACTGTAATTCAAATTCTCTCAATTAGTAAAAATAAATAGTATTCACATCCAACAGAATCACATATATAAATAATATTAAAAAATTAATAATACTCAAAAATATTTAAGGCCATGAATTTCTGTTTTATATGTGATATGATAAAATTCAAATATCCAAACGTTATTTACACTTTGGAATGGAATAAATTTTTTATTTTGATCAAAAGCCTTTGGTAATAAGAAAATATACACTTTATATTACATAATTAGCTTATTCTTTTAATTACGAACTTTTCTCTGGGTCTTTGTATCTTAAAATTAAGTATATGTATATGAATATTAGGAGAAATAAATATATTTTTACGATATTCTTTGATGGAATTGAAAGATATCAAGGTAAATTTTTCTAAACGAACACAATATTAGTGATTGACTTAACAAAATCAAATAATCAAGTGAAATTAAAATGAATTTTACACAAAAATTTTTAACTTTTCATAATGAAAGAATTAAAATCATTTTGAAATCCTTTTCAAAGTGAGTAAATTCTATATTAAATATGGAAAATATAAACTATCAAAAAAAGAGAATATATAAGATAATAACAATATAATCACTTCTAGAAAGTGTATGAAATTCTAAGTGTTGTAAAAAGATTAAAAAGCTGGTTATGTGCTGAATGTGCTCTAAATTTTTGATTAAGCTGTGAAAGGTTAATTTGTAATGTGATAAAAAAATTAGTATTAATTTTCCTTGCATTTATATATTTTTTTCGATGGTATTTCGGTTGTATAAGTTTAAATGCATTTTATTATCAATTTATAAATGCATGTTAGGTTAGTATGGAAACAGGATACTATTTCATAGTGCGAAGAAACTATAAATGAAATTTCTTAGTTATGTCCTTTTTTCAAAAGGGCTAATTTCATGATTTTAAAAGATAGAGCTTGTTGGAGAGACAACCTGGATTTATAGTCTGACCGACTGTAAACTTAGACGCAATGAAAACGTATCAAACGGACTGTAAAAATTTCAGAATTTATAATTTGACGGAACGGAATTTTTGCGCATCGGTAGAGGTTAAGGTGATGAGTGACATTCAACATAACCTACAAATTATATTCATCGTAAATAGCCTGTGTTGGTTTGAATTTGTATTATAATATTCTAATTATTCATCTATTGTGAATAATTAACAAAACAAGAATGAAAAAACAGAGAACTTAATTAAACTGAAGGCGGGACAAGTGACATCTGACAGTGACGCTGACATCATACAGAATTCTTTCTTTTGATTGGCCGGACGTAAGGAACGCATTGTAAAAAGATGAATGTTAGTCAACTCTTCCGTTTCAGTCCGTTTCACTCACGTTACGTCATGCGTTTACGTTCATTTTTAAACAAGAGTACATATATTCTATAGTTGATATTATTGCGCTGCGTCTACGCTCACAGTCCGTCAAACTATAAATCCAACTTTAATCAAAAATTGCCTCTAAATGTATAAAATGGAAATCCTGAATGAAATCCAAATGCGGGGTTATATTGTTACAGATTTTCAGTCTTGCAATTCCATTAAGAGATGATTATAGTGATAGGCCAAAATTAATACCGACAATTCTTCAAAATTTTTGAAGTTATACTTCTTTAGGAGCTACGAGAGTGAAATTTCAAGATGCGCGCGCATCACTGTAACACAAATGTCACAGGTGTGCGCGCGCATCACTGTGTACGATTATTAACTCAACGCTGTTAATAAAAAAACTTTTCGTATCATATTTTACTTATCATAAACCACTGATTGACTGTGTTGACTATCCTTTTTCTAGTCCTTTTATTATTTTATTGTAATTATAATTTGCATGCTATTAAAAAATATTTTTTAATGACGCCAAAGAAGTATAACTTCTCACGCGCGTACATAAAGTACACACAACTTTTTTTTTAAATAAGTGAAATTAAATCAATTATGGCATCAAGGACTTTACGACATCGGCTTTATCGCTTTCTGTTCAAATTTATCCAAAAAATCGGTTACATCTCCGCCGCTCTTAACGCTGAACGATTTGCCGTACTTGCTGTTCAGTTTCTTGATGAAGTTATCCTTGAGATTTTGCAGGCACATCCTGTATATTGGCGAATTGCGAAATTTGACGATGTCGAAACTGGGCGCGTGCGCCTTGTGGACTATGAAGGCGTCGGGTAGGACAACGAACTCGTAGCCCTGCGCGTTTAGTTCCATGATGTGGGACACCTTGTTCCATCCGAAACCCATGAACGCGGAATCGTAACCGACGACGGTGCTTTTCACCACAACGTAAGGCTCGAAGTCCGGCTTCCATTCCACCTGAAAACGAAAATTGGTCTAGAGCAGGATAGCAGAAATTTTTTTTATTTGAAATATCAAAAAAATTTTGATCATATGAACATTACTTGTTCATACGAAATTAAACTGATTCAAAATGATCAGTTCAAAAAGTTTGAAACATGTTCAAGACTACTGTTTCAAACTTAGAATAAAATAGAATTTTTATTGATCTCACTGGCATAAGACAATAAGGGTGCTGGTACTGCTGGTGCATTCGCGTTGGGCGCTTACACGCTTTAAGCGCTTATACTTATAAGCTTCGTTTTCTGTGGTCGACTCGCGCTCATAAACGCTTAACACTAAGCGTAAGCTAACCTAACTTTTGTTGTCGATAATTGATAAATTTGTAGGGAAATGTTAAAGCACGGTATTTGCGTGAACTATCGTGCTTTTGCCTGCCTTAACGTAAAAAGAAGATTTGACATTCGCTTTTAACGCTCAAAGCCAAAGCGTGAGCGTCTCTAAGCGCTAGTAGGCCAACACGGACGCCAATAATCTGTGCTTCTAAGCGTGAGCGCTTAAAGCGTGTAAGCGCTCAACGCGAATGCACCCTAAGACAGGTCAAATTGAGGAAATACTAATTAAAATGTCTAGCCAAAACTAGAATATTTACTTTAAAATATTAAAATCAGACAATAACCTAAGTTGACAAAAACATAAACATAACATACAGAAAATATTACAAAGGACAACCAGACACACAGGTACGTCCAAAAACTGATAAAATCAAACTAAGAATATGTTGCAGCCTAGACAAAGTTCAACGAGTATTTTCAAAATACTCCTCAACCGAATATGGACATATATCTATGAGATATCTTTTAGTTTTCTCTTTAAACTTATGCACTAAGGGAATATCTTTTAAACATTGAGGGAGACTATTATAAAATTTAATTTCCATTACTGTGGGTGATTTCTTACAGATCTCTATACGCTGGTAGGGTACAGCGAAATCTGATTTAAATCTCGTATCATGAGCATGAATATCACTATTCCGCAAATAACCGTCTCTACCCCCATGAACTGATGTGATTAAATCCAATATATAAAATCCACACACAGTCAAAACTCTCAAGTTGATAAAAACAGTTCGACAGGAGTCGACAAAAGAGATGCCTGAAATACACCGTAGAATTCTTTTCTGTGACAAAAAAACAAATTTTAGCATGAGGAGAACTCATGCTAAAAATACCAATACCAATCTCATAACTGATCCTTATGTGAAATACACAGCCCAATCATTTGAATCAGAAGAAAATTAGTATTACTTATATGAATTAAGTGGTTATACGTATATCATATTTACTATGAAACACTTCAAATCAAATGCTGAGTAAAACAAACAAAATCTATTCAACCTAAATCGCAACTACAAAAAAAAGGAAATTCTTTTATTGTGCGAGGTTCGCGTTTCGATAATATATCATAAATATTCTATAAAATCTACCAAGTTAAATTGTTAAACATTACATAAAATAAAAAATCTGAACAGTTATGCTTCCAATGAGGATTTCTGACCAGTTTCAAATGTTTTTCTTTTAATGAAAATGAAACTTACAAATTTTCAACAATTAACTGATTCAGCAGTAGTTCAAATGCACCTCAATATCCCTATCGAAGTCTTTCAATTACGTGGAAAAACTTTTGACTTCAGTTAGCAAGCATGCAACAATATTACTTTCAATATTTTTAACTATTCATTATTCAGATGATTTTCTGTCTAATAGGATTATTTTTTAGAAAAATATATAGCAAACTATTATTCTCACATTGTAGTAAGCCGTTGCAGTTTTCCACTTTGTGTAATTTGTTGGCGAATGACCCACAGCCCAAACGTCGTGTCTGAAAGGCATTACGTTTTTGGTAGCTAGCATCGACAAAAGTTGTCTCTTGTTCTTTGGTATCCTACTTCTATATCTTTGAGTCTCAAAAGCCGGAATTACTAGTGCCTGTAAATAAAATTGAATGGAAATCACAGTCCTGAAAATATATATTTAATAACTACGATCTATTCACAATATTATGATAATTATAATGAATGTTTACAAGCTTTAAGCAAACGAATACCATAACTAAAATATCAACACACATTTCTCAATATATTATATACCTTTTTGTTCATGTTTTTCATCAACTTTATGTGCTTTCTCAGCACATCATAGAGATCTTTCATAGGATAAAAGTCAATATCTGCTAAAAATACATAAGGTGTTTCTATATTTCGTAAACCAACATTTCTCAATAAATTTATGGGATAATATTCCTGAAAGATAAAAGTACTTTAGAATTGTTATAACCTTTGTAGTTCTATATTATCAAGAGTTCCTTTAGTCTATCGTGAAGGATTTATTTGAGAAAGAAGGCTTGTTTAGAATTCGGTTGAGTAAATCAGCAACGCTGAGGATTTAAAATATAAAGACGTATAATTTACCCCATCTCTAAATACTGCATGGTAGGCAATATTGGTCCTATCTTGTAGAACCTCCGAAGCTTCAATGAAATCGTTCACTCGTTCGAGTTCAGGATCTGTGATGTATAGAGCGAGACTGATGGGCCCTAAAAATTTGAACACAATTAAATACAGAAAATTTGCAGATGACCAAAAATACCTTCCCAATATTTGGCCAATTCCTCTATCATCTGAATTCTATCGAATGATAGCTGCGCTGCGAATGTGACGTCGTAGTCTGACAATTTGGTTTTGAAATCTCGAAAAAACAGTAGAGTTCTCCACTTTGAGGTATTCATCTTGTTGAAACCCGAGCATACATCAGTGGCAATATTCTGAAGGTAGATATTTTCTGTTAATTGGATACCTAATTTCAATCGAAAGCCAAAAAGTATTTGTGTTTCGTTTTAAAGATAATGTTAGTTATGATATCATAATGATATTATTGCATTCTAAGATTCTCCATTAAAATAAGATTTATAATGCCTGGATTTTAAAGTTTTTTAAATAATTTGAATTTTGATGTTTGAAATACTTAAATATCAAGTTACATTTTACTTTGTCACAATAAGAAGAAAGTGTGCCATGAGAATTCATGGAGCCAGCTCTAAATTGATTTAGTGCTACCCAATTAATGAGATTATCAGTTGAACCTGGTGTCTTGTTGATACGTTACCAGATATTTATTTTTTCGTTATAACTCGGTGTCTTCAACACACTTACCAAAGCAGTTTTGGTATTAGCAGAACAAGTCTTCAACTGTTTTCTCAATAAATTTCCATTTAATTCAGCAAAAGTGGTGTATAAACTCCTAAAGTAATCGCCATCTTTATTTAGAACATTAATTTTTTTCGGAGAATTCCAATGAATAACCTGAAGAAAAAAACTTTGAACATGTATAATTCTATGTAAAGTGACACTTAACACTGTTAAGACTTATTGATAACGCTGTATTTTTTTCATTATTATCTTTAAAAGGCAATCAAGTCAGCAAATAATTATCTTATACATTCAAAATCACATTAAAGCGCCAAAAATATTTTTTTTGTCACTCACCTTAGCTCGATGTTTAGTATAACATAAATAGCTATCTGTGCGATCACTAAGTTGAGTATTCCAATAACAAGGCACTTCATAAAGAATATGAGAATTTTCTTTTATCACTGCATTTATAATATCCTGGTCACCCAATCGGGTAGACCCAACTTCGTTGGCTACTTTTCTGGTCACTTCGTTCCAAATGCTAGGCCAATTCAAAGACTTCAGCTTATCAACACAGTAGAGAACTAAGCCAGAGTTGAAACTGAAAGCAATTTCAATTTGTTTCACAGATTGTTTCTACTCAACTAGAACATACAACACCAACATTCATCTATATATAAAAATTCCAATCAATATAACAAATGCTTATTTCGCTCTTAATGCAAAACACCTAAAATTACTAACCCTTTTCCAATAGCAGGCCAAGCACTCTTTTCCAAATAATAATTACTTTCATTTTCAACAATTCCAAGAGCCTAAAAAACATTTTCAAAACTTTCAAAATTCTGGTAGAATTTACTTCTACACTTACCTGTTTGTATTTAAAATCGTCAAACATTCTCCATAATTCATAAATATCACTTAGAAATATTAAATCTGTGTCTAAGACAATAATTTTGTTAGTAACTGACAAAGGTATAATTTGTGGAAAAAGAAGCTTCAGCAGCCCAAATATTCCAGAATAATGCGTATTGGGAACCCACCTTACATCAGTGATATATTCATTAATGTCATAAAAAGTAACGTTTACTGAAAAAGAAAAACCAATATGAAAAAATTTAGTGGATAAAAAACCACCAGAAATGGTTTTATATAATCATAATGTTATACACATACCTCGATTCATATTCCAAGTCTGAAATAAAGTAGTTAAGACTTTCTGTGACATCCAACTAGAAATTATATGGAAATGAAAAAAATTATCACTATGAAAATAAATAGACTTCAGCATGGTATGTAATTGTAAATTTGATTTTAACCCTGCACAAACAATACCAATATGAATAATTTCACATTTTTCGTTCAAGAAACTATCATCTCCATACTCATCCACAATGTCACCATTAAAATGTTTTATCATTTCGTTACTGATATATTGTTTAGAGCTGCCTTTATAGAAGCCATGGTACGCTAAAAATACATAATAGTTAATAAACTGATGAATCAAATTGATGAATACTTGCCTGGAAATTGATTGTAATAATTCAAAATTATTATAAATATTACTACAAATACCAAAAAGATTACCCCGTGTCTAATAAATTTAATAGGTATAACATTTTGCCTCTTTAATCGAATGTTGATACTATTTTTATCGATCTTTCACACTGAGACGTTTGAAACTAGAATACAAGAGGTACAATTATAAATAATTTCCCTTTAATATTAGATGAAAAAAAGTTGATGTAAAAGAATAAAACATCGCGACATGCAGCCACGCAGGCCACGCTCAAGTTTTGAAGTGCATTTGTCCCTGACTATAAGTACTATTAAAAGTATTAAATCACTATGACACAAATTCAAATAATGTTGAAGACCTCAACAAATCTCAAGGTGAATTGTAGAATAGTAAATGTGAGGTTAAGAGTTAACTGTCTTTGTGACAGTTGTAGTTCTCTGCATTACGTTCCGAAATTTGATAATTGTAGACACAGAGTGCTGGCCAGGTACAAGTTAGAAGAGAATGTGAAACTGTAAATTTTGTACTTGAACACGAATTCCTGGCCTGGTAATCAGTTATCGAAATCATCATTGATACTAACTGTTAGTTGGCGTTATTATCAAAACTAATTTTCTTCTTTAACCTTCATAAACCCATGCGGAATTCAGGTGCACCCCAGTGTTATTCTTGTGAATAAATGCCAAAATAATTATTGGATGGATTTGCCCGACACTTTGTGATAAAACATTTTTAAATATAAATGAGAAACAATTCAATTTGTTTTTATCACTATTAATAGTGCCAAAATAATTATTTATTTCCTCTGAGCTATTTATCAGATACATATTATTAGTGTAGCATTATGTTCTTTTTAACAAATTATATTGTTTTACTGCTTCTGGTACAGTTGCACTCCACTCAGTTGTTAAAGTTAGGTATATTATTTGTATATAATAACCTATAGTATATAAAACAGATAAATTGGCAGAAGAATGCACTACACAAAGAACTAGTAATGGGTGCCGATGACAATATTTTTTCATTTGTTGGACATGAACATAGGTGGTATCAATGCTTATAAACTTTGGATGAAAAAAACCCAGATTGGAAAAATAATCGTTTGGATACTGAAAGAATGTTTTGTTGGATCTAGAGGAACAGTTGACTCGAAAAAATATGATTGGCTGAGAAAATCATGAAAAATTACTGCATTCTACAACAACATACATATAATACCTATTCTGCCAGAACTAAATGTAAGAGAAAAGGAACCGACTCCAGGGGCAATGTTATTTATGCAACAGAAAATCTCGAAAGGTGCAATAAATATTTATGTTTATAGTAGCATTCAAAAAAATAAATCTGTGTATAATAGGTGTCATGATTAAATTCTGATTTAATAATAATATAAAAATATATTATACTTTATCAATATTTTTCTATTTCTTTTTGCAGTTTCATTTAAATAATCTTTTAGATATAAAAGTATGTCTATTTTCGGACTTTTTAACCAAACGTAAATAAATCAAATGAAACTTGATGAACCATGATATTTAATGTAAGCTTTTGACTCCACATTCATGAAAGTTAAGCCACTTGTCATAGATATTGGTTGAAAACAGACCATTCCTTCACCTTATCTTTATTACCTTTAGTTAGGAACACACCTTTTAATTATTTGGGTTGATTTAATTCTTGTGAATCTTAATCATGTGGTTTGGAAGGAAACAAAGGAACTATTTTGAATATAAAAATAAGGTTTATAATAACACTTGGTAAAAATAAAATACAAGTTTATGAAAGAAATTCATACAATTTTGAAACATATAAAAAAAATTGTGACTATTCAGCCTTCACACTTTTAATACTTTCATACTTCAATAGCTCAGAAGGAATAATGTTATCGATCTCTTTTGTACATTCCTGAGTTGTCGACATTTTTATCATTTGAAATTCTATACTTTTAGTGAACAGATTATGATAATCATCTACTGCTTTTTCATAATCTTTCAACATTAAACTCATTTGGTAATCTTTAATGGTAATCAAATAGGTAACTAATCTTGAAAGCTTCTTTAGCTTATCTTCTTCTAATGGTCTATCTTCCCACGATTCGTGCAAAGCTTCCTAAAAACAATTTGGTTAACCTTACCCTTTTTTTTAAAGTTTTTTTAATCTTACCAAAGAGGATGCTAATAAAGTGGATGAAAAATTGAAATATTCTGTTAGGCATTCACCAATGGATTGAAATGTTTTTGGACAATTCCCTGTGGCATTTTTTGAAATCAAGAGATGAGAAACCTAGAAAGAAGAGAGTTTTTATTTAATTAATAATACAAGGTGAATATAAATGTTTTATATTATTTTACTTAAAATAAAACTAATACAAACAACACTATTCATTTTTATAAATGTGTTTAAATACTACCAACGAAAATTTGAATGAGTTGAACTGGAGTTACCTGTGTATCAAAAATATTATTCATGATGATTTCATGCGAGTACTGCAAACAATCCTTCAAAGTTCCTCCATTATGAATCACTTTTTTAATGTAATGGGACTCTAAAATTTCAGCAATTTCTACAGGAAATTTTTTAGATCTGAAATTCTTAATATCAAAAATATAAACTTGCTTCCAAGTACTCAATGCTATTAGACTAATTCTCCCACATCTTCCTTTTTCAGACCCAATCGCGAAAACACCAACAGACTCAAAATTGGAAATTTCAGCCACAGCATCATAATAACTTTTATCATCACTTTTCAAATAAATAAAATTCACAGCAACTTCTTTGAGTCTGTCATATTCTTCTCTTGATAACAATATACTGTTGTCCACAGATTGCAGTTTTTTTCCCTTATCTAAGTTACTCACAGCTCCATTTTGTTTATCATTCAGTTTGTATATAGTTTCTATTTCACGTCGATAAAACCAGTACCTGGAGTTCACTTTAGTTCCTGATTCATAATGATGGATGTTTTCTATTTCAATTCCTTTGGCAGATCCTTTTACATAATCACCTTCATAGTTTTCACCGTTATTTAATTTTATTGCTATTCTTTCTCCTTCATTGAACTTTCTTTCCATTTTCATTGTTTTTATATCTTTAAATATGTTACTAGATACAAGGATAGTGACAAAGTGAAGACCGAACCGACAACGACAACCTCAGAAATCTATGAACTAAAATGTAATGATCCATTGAACATTGAACTCATTCAAGCTTCTTCTTCTTTTCGTTGAATATCTTTGGCGTTCGATTTGCGCAACAATTTAGCCATCAATGCAAGGAATAGAAATGAAGCGAGTGGAATGTAGTCTTAATCTAGTTTGCAAATATCTTCATTCAGATTGATATTTTTTTCAGATTAACTTTATTGTTAGTACACTTGTTAAAAATTTGCACTAAATATAATTGAAATCTTAATACTATGTAGACCAGCGAAATTTGGTTATTAATCTCCTCCTCTTAAACGGACCAGTTAAATGGTGACGCATGTCTCGCCTCTACAAATGCTTATACGGAAGCTGTATCCATTCGATGTGATCCTTTTAGAAATGCATGGGACTTCAAAATGACACCATGTATTTAAATATACTGTTAATTCTTTGATAGGACATACTGAAGACCAAAGTATAGAATTGATAGATTTTTCGCAGGGTGGGCGTTAGGGAAAAAAATTTTTTTACAAAAGAATACAGCACTTGAATCTGGGTACATCAATTATGACGCCCAAATCTCCTTTACAAAAGGAGAATCTGAAGAGAAGAAGAAGAAGAGATTTGTGTATACTCTGTGTTCATAACCCCAAATTACGTATTCAATCTGAATCACTAAAAAAAATCAATAAGGTTCTAAAAGTAA
This sequence comes from Cynegetis impunctata, assembly GCA_030704885.1. NCBI lineage: Eukaryota > Metazoa > Arthropoda > Insecta > Coleoptera > Coccinellidae > Cynegetis > Cynegetis impunctata. The sequence goes on along the minus strand of JARQZK010004357.1, from coordinate 653,348 downwards.
AAATAGAGTAATAAAGCAAGTATGAATACTCTGTCAAGAAGTTTAGTCTCTAAATCCAGCTCATTATTGAGATTATTTTCCACACAAACAAATGAAAAAATTAAAGATCTGGTAACAAAATCTAAGGTAGTACTATTTATGAAAGGGGTACCTGAACAACCAAGATGTGGTTTTAGTAACGCAGTTGTACAAATTCTAAGAATGCATGGTGTGAATTATGATGCTTATGATGTACTAGAAAGTGATACATTAAGACAAGGTATAACTTTGAAATTTAAAGGAATGAGATTTTGATTTTAAATTCTTTCAGGGGTTAAGGAATACTCTAATTGGCCTACGTTTCCTCAAGTTTACATCAATGGAGAGTTAGTCGGTGGCTGTGATATACTTTTAAATATGCATCAAAATGGTGAATTGGTAGAAACTTTAGAAAAAGTTGGCATTGATAGTGCATTAAAAATAAAAGAGGAGCAGGAAAAGTAAACTATGAGTTTTGACGATTTTAGTAAAGAATTTTGTTTTGAATTTGTGAATATATTGTTGAATTGAATGTTTCTAAATTTCAATTACGAAACTATATCATTTGAGGCTGCTGTATATATTATAAATGGAGAACAACTACAACTGTAGATAGAAGCTTCACATAGTTTTTCTGTCTGTTTTTACATTCCTCACTGCTGAAATGAGCTGTGTACCCATGAAATTGTAATATAGTTGATAAACTTGTTTATTTGGTTCGAATCTGCTAGAACAATTATGTGTAATTAAATTATTGAGTAGTTAAAGTACTAAGAATGCAGTCGATCACCTGGAGCATAATATAATGCATTATTTGTTCCTCATAGATAAAAGACTGAAAGCTCTTGAATTTTTTAGTAGACTTTATCTATGGCAATAATGTTGCATCACATAATATGAACAATATTATTTACTTTCAATTCTGAAAAAGTTTAATTGAAATTTAGTTATATAGATTGCATAAATATTATTAGATATTGCTACAATGGTCTGTCAGTCATATTAAATATCAGCTATATTCAACAAATTGAAATATTTAATTTTATTAGAACTATAATTTGAATTTGATAAAAAGAACAACCAAATAGGCCAGTTTTTCTTTTCGAAGTAATTTAAATTATTTTCTATTGATTCTTAGATGAGAACTAAAACAATCAAAAATCGATTTGTAATGTATAGTAAGCAAAATTGCCTGCAGATAGGTTGAAAATAATTTCCAAAATACAAAATCAATAATGAAAATAAAACGAAATCCTCAATAATTATACACTCATACAGAAAAAAAGGTATTCTGGATCACAGTTACAATCGCTTAAAATATATTTGTAACAATCGATAAAGCGTGATAGATTATCCAATTAATTTGGCAATAATTTAATGAAGGAAAAAAAAAAAGAGTAACAAATTTTTGGTGAGAAAGGTAATATCAAAAATGGGGTAATAAATAATTAGAAACTCCTCTTGCTAATCTTTATTATATATGTAGAAATTAATACACTCATTTTTTCTAACATTGAAATGATTTACATAAATAAAGATATATTATTCACTACAGATATTTACTGTCAGGAAACAAAAACTTTCTATAATAAGTGCTGAAGTTCCAATCAATTATTTCATATTATCTGATAATTAAAATGGGCCACCCAAAATTAGAAATTTGTCATTCAATCATAATTATTCGGATTCAAAGACACCAAATGTAAAAGTTCTTAATTTATCATGCACGCTGAGTTGTGGAACTTGTTTCACACTTTTTACTCTCTATGTAATTTAAGGCATGAAAAATTTTGATAATTAACATCTTGGCAAAATTTCAAACTTCTACAGGATCTCGAAGAAAATTTTAATATTTCTATTGCAAACTGAATTTTTTTCGACAATACTTTTTTTATGTATTGAAACTTCATATTTTGTTCCTGTCTTAAAGAGTAGTACATTATTCTAAATTTACACTATCATTAAACATTTTGTAGGACTTCTGACCACTTCCTAACTAACTTGAAGCTTTCTTACGCGAGCCATTTTTTGCCAATATGCTAATTGTAGTTTCACTTACATGCAACTTCTTAGAAATGATATCTTACTGCTACCATAACTTGTATATAATAAGAAAAATTTTTGCACACTGGGATGAGTCAACAATAGGTAAACTCAAAAAAAAACAAGATGAGAAGAAACTCCAACAAAAAAAAGTACCTACTTTTCCCAAATGCAGACAATTTTTTTAGCAGCAAATATCAAGAGAATCTCAAAAATTTTAATCGAATAAATAAAATTAATCAAAAATTACATGTTGAATGAAACATTCATTAACTATTGGGAGATTCCTAAATCAAGAAACACTATTTACGAGTCCAAAATTAGCTTCATCTGTTAGTTTGAATGGTTTCGACAATGTTTCATCTGTATTTGTGGAATTCTGGACTTCCATTGTCTATAAAAATATATATCTGAAACAAAAATAAAAGAAAAGAAAATTTGATTAGTAAACGGCAATTTCAACAAAAATGAAAAGAAAATAGCCGAAAAAATTAAATTCAATGAATTAGTAGGATTGAATGGAAATATCTGAAAAAAGAAGAGATTAGTAAATAATAAGTTGGAAAATGGCGAAAATAAAAATTATACAATTAATATACACAATATAATATATAAGTGTATATTAATTGTATAATTTTTATTTTCACCATTTTCCAACTTATTTACTAATCTCTTCTTTTTTCAGATACTTCCATTCAATCCTACTAATTCATTGAATTTAATTTTTTCAGCTATTTTCTTTTCATTTTTGTTGAAATTGCCATTTACTAATCAAATTTTCTTTTCAGATATATATTTTTATAGACAATGGAAGTCCAGAATGCCACAAATACATTAGCTTCAACATTATGAAACTGATATTATATAACTTAGATACAAATTTTGTCATAATTCAAATTTGAACCTGTTTGCCAAAATTGTTTACGAGATCACTGACTCGAAACATTAAAAAAACTTCCATTAAAATACTAACCGAGTCAGTAACATTATTATTATAACCTCAGATCAGTTCTATAATTTGTACAAAATTGAAGCGTTCAGTAGTTTATTATAGAAGTAAACTCTAAATTTCATACCCGATACTGTAATTTACAATAAAATTGTTTCTATACTGGCACAACCTGGTTGTGAAAGTTTCTATTTAAAAAATAGCTTTGTTTAAAACAACAAATAACGTGTGAACAAAATAACTCTATTGATCGATACTCCGTTATTAAACTGAAAATAAGTCCCTAAATCTACTGAAGAAAATTTTATAATAATTCAAAGTTCTATTTCAATTATTTTTTACTACCGAACTGTTGCCTAATCTCAATTGCGAAACAATAATAGCTTATTCGTAACTTCACGAGAACTGCTAAAAAGTCGAAGCGATATACTCGGTTGAACATTTTAATAGTTCTACTGAGATGGCAAGTAAACCATATTTATAATCGGGCTTAATTCAAAAAATAACAGCGATAAAAACCAGAGAAAAACATTATAACGTAAGAAATAAAAATTTGATGCTATGACAGAGGAAGAAGTCGAAATGGTTACCGTTAATAAGTATTGAACGTATCAGACTTATTAAAACGATGGTTTAAACAATAACTAAATTGCAGCAATATCGTCTCGATTCCTTTCAGCAAGATTTTGTAAAATCCGTCCTGGAATATTATTTTAAATATTTTGTCACTTCTGAGGTGTTTTACTCGTCAACTAATTTAATACTAAGCTAATCTAAAATAAGCTGATTGAACAAGAGCGAAGAAACAGTTTCAATTAAAAATCGCTGTCAATGTTTTCATACATCAAAAATTTTTCACATTACATACAATCAAAACCATCCTGAAATACAAGTCTCATACGATTGAACGTACAAGTTCTGGATTATCTAAGGGAGTGTTAAAATGTGACGCTCCCCTAGTAGCGCCCCCTTTTTCCGTAGTGGTAGTCCTCGTTCCACGTCCGCTTCCACTGCGTCTGTGGCGGCGGCGCGAACTCTGCTTCAATCGGTGCAGTTTCGTCTTCTGGATTGGGATTCCGACGCTGGAACAACTCGTCGCCCCCTGCCAGTCCTGATTCCTCGTCGAGGCGTTTCCACACCTGGCCCGGCTCCTCCAGGAAGGTGCTCCTTCCCCTGGAGCCCTGCGAGACAACGTCGTCGGTCTGAGGCAGAGGGGGCTCTCGCTGCCAATATCCCTCTCGCGGTTGCGATTCCGACCAGCTTCCTTCAGCATTGCGTTCTTCATAGATCCTGAAATGGAAAATTTTAAATGTAAACAAAACAGTTACACACCTGACTTAATTTAATTTATTTTTACATATACATTTATGTTTAACAATTAGTCACTAATAAATTGAAAAAAAAAAAAAAAAATAATAATATCTAGGCACCTAGGCGCATGCACCTGTATGTGCTACAATATAAAAAGAACGAAATAATATACGTTTACAATGTGAGTTAATAGTGACGATAATAAATTTCTTGTATCAAACTAATTACAGAATATCTTTAAATAAGTCTGAGTTTGCTGAAACAAATTTTTCAGCTCTTAGTCGAAATATATAATAATAATAATAATTTATTGATCCTTTAGGACACTTAACAATGTGTATAGGACAAGTCAATATTACAAGTTAATTCTATTCTAACATTTACATCAACATTTACCATCTCCCTGAGTGATCAATGAATCAGAGAGAAATTCTTTAACCGAATAGAAGCACTTATGTAGTAAAAGCTCCTTAATAACTCTTTTAAATGTTTGTTTGTTCAAAGATTTCAAATGGGAGGGCAAATGATTGAACAATCTGACACCCTGATATAGTGGAGAACGTTCAAAACTGTGAGTCCGATGTTTAGGAACCAGGAGTACCTGTGAATTTCGTGTTCCATGATCGTGCGAGCTAGCAAGTTTTTTCCAGTTATTCTCATTATCTTTCGCATATAGGTGACATTTGAATATGTATATACATGGAAGTGACAGTAATTTATTGGCGACAAATATAAGGGCCGACATGATGCCCGATGGTTCAAACCAAAAATGAGACGTATTATTCTTTTCTGTGCCACAAAGACTCTCGAGAAGGAACCAGTCACCCCAGAGCAAAATATTGTATGAGATATGACAGTAAACAAGGCTTTAATAAACATCAGCAAGAGAACTACGTGGTAGAGGAGTTTTCAGTCTACTTATTGCGAAATAAGCTTTATTAGTTTTTTTGCTTAAGACATCAACGTGGGTTGACCAACTAAGACTTCGATCCATGTGGATCCCAAGGAATTTTGTGCAATCAGCTGGAATAATAGTAGTGCCCAGACAATCAATTTTCAACAGACTTCTTTCACAGTTTCTTAAGCCGAAACACAGACAGGCTGTTTTACCTACATTAACTATCAAATTGTTATGGCGACACCATGATATGAACTCAGCCATAATATTTTTACAGGCTATCTGGAGCTCATCACAACTTCGGGCCGCGATGACGACAGATGTGTCATCGGGAAATAATATAAGTAATAAGCAGGATAAATGAGAGGGTAAGTCATTTATAAACAGCAGGAATCGTAGAGGTCCCATCACAGAGCCCTGAGGAACACCCATATCTATATTATACTCTTTGGAATAAGTTTTATCGTTTCTTACCGACAGAGTTCTGTGTTGAAGAAAGCTAAGCAGCCAGTCGGAAAAAATGCCTCTAAAGCCAAGATTATAACACTTATCTATAATGAACTTAAAGGATAAAGTATCGAAGGCGCAGGAAAGATCGAAAAAAATCCCTGACACATGTAAATTTGAATCCAGGCATTCGTAAACTGTTTCCACAAACTTTAGTGCGGCCGTCTGAGTGGAGCAACCTGCTCTAAAACCGTGCTGGGTTTTATTAAGAATATCGAATTTATTCAAATATGACATCATTCTCTTGAAAATCACTCTCTCAAAAACTTTGGAGAGAACACTGAGAATCGATATCGGTCGATAGTTTGTTATTTCATTTATATCTCCTTTTTTGTGAATCGGTACGACAATAGATTTTTTTAAAGCATAGGGAAATTCTCCCGATGTTACAGACCAATTAATTATATGAGCATATGTAATTTGGTTATATTTTTTTGTTTGTCTGTAACTTATTATAAATTTTGGGAGCAATTGTGGTAACGAATCGTTGACTAGCATCACGGTGGCATGTTGGAATGATTAAGCTGTTAAATGACTTAGCTCTTGTGTTATGAGGATGTGTAGCAGTAGTTCTTAACAGTGGTTTTCTAAATATAAAAATACAACATGAGTATAAGTACAGTGTTCTTATGTTTATGTTAATCAAATTTGTGGTCCAAAATTTTGTATATATGTGGCGTAATAACATAGATACAATCCCATCCCCATTTAGAACCGGCGTTGAACTTGATTTTGAACTGTTTGTGTCTGTATTTTGACTAGTCTGATAAAATTTTATAAAATGTATGTACTACAGTTATGGGATTTTCAATGACGAATAAATTTATTTCTTTCTTTCTTTCTAAATCAAAGTACATTAAGTAGAAAATGAGTTTTATTAGAAAATTAACTAATGAACTTACCTATCTTGCGGTTTATAATATGAACTCTCCTTTTGCCTCATCTTTAATTCTTCCTCATGTCTAACAAGTCTTGCCTTGATTTGCTCTTCTCTTCTTCTCAATTCTTCATCATTTCTCAATCGGAGCTCATCTGCCATCCTCTCCTTTTTCTCCAATTCTAGTTTCTGTTGTTCCCAGTACATCTCTCTTTCTTCTAGCTGCTTTTTGAGCATCTGAGTTTCATACTCATACTTGACAAAACCCATTTGTGCATACATCTTTTCCTCTTCAATTAGAAGTTCTTTTTTCAATGCTTCTTCTTTCTGTTTATATAATTCTCTAACTTGTTTCCATTTAGTACCAAATTCAAATTCAAATGAATTTGGCTTAGCCAGCCAAGGGCCAACTTCTCTATCTTTCAAGAATTCAGTATTTCTCCATTGGATATTTTTCTCACAGTATCCGTCTAAGTCTTGATTTGGTTCATAAAACTCAGCAATGCAAGGTCTAAGAGAATTTGTCAAAAAGAAACATCCATCTGTGCATTCCTTTAAAGCTTGAGTTGCACTCTTTTTTCTTGTGAAATCAATTTCTCCAATACCAGTGGATCGCCCACGTTCATCTACCAACACAATAGCTCTTTCAATTTCCCCAAACACACTAAAAGCATGATACAATAACTCATTTGTAACTGTTGGTGGAAGATTTGTTACTCTTAAAGTAGTTGCTTTAGGAGAAAACCTAATTTTTAATTGGCGATCATTGTTCATAGTAGTTCCATCCAATTCACGTTTTGCTCTTTCTGCATTGGCATGGTAATCATAAACAACAAATGCAAAATATTTATCGCGATTCATGAATACATCAGATATTTCACCATATTCACAAAACATTTTTTTTATATCTTCTTCAGTTGTATCTGGTGGAATATTTCCAATGTAAAGTCTATTTCTACCATTAAACTTTTTTTCTTTCATGTCTATTGGAGGCAATTCTAACGTGGGTCCAGATATTTCAAATAACTTCTCACGATAATACTCAGATGTACTCCACCCAGATGGCTCTTGACGATTACCAATGTGATCTCTTTCTCGACCACCAAAATCTCGAGGTCCTGATTGCTCACGATTAGGGGGATAGTCTCGACCTCCTCGAGGTATGCCTTGCTCTACATCCTCTGGTGGACCACTAAAATGACGTCTACCACCACTTCTATTATTATCATTTCGGTTCATAAACTTGCCTCCTCTTCTGTAATTGCTTCTGCCTCCTTCTCTACCATTTTCTTTGGATTCATTCTGAATTTTTGGTTTAGAAATTGGAGTGCCATCATCCGGTGCTGTGGAACTTTCTACCTTAACTCCGGCGTCTGCCGACTCTTTAGCGTCCATATCTATATTGTCTGAAAATTACATTCAAATTATATCGTACAATCAAGCACATACTACCAATTTAATGGTGCAAAAAAATTTCCACATACCCAAATTATTCGAAATAGTTGTTTGAAGGCCAATTTTGGTAGAATTTCTTTCAAAATGTCCAAATTTTAGCCTACAGATAATACTCAAAATACATCCGCCATATGCAATGCTGTCGAATTATAATCGAGAAGAGTCGAAGACAAAGGACGGAAGTAGTCGATGAGGTCGAATACGCGTAAGAGTATCGAACTTGAGTAGTTACGCATAGAATAAAATTAAACTTTTTTGGCTAATGGTGTAAAATGACAGTTAACTTTTGGAGACAACATTGTCTGCATTATTTTTTAGGCATATTGTTAATTAATATGCTTAACCTCGTATGAAGTGTTGATTGAAAATTCTGATTCATACGCCTGAAGAAAAATATTTTTTAAAGTTTTCTGTACGAAAATTCATATAAAATAAATTTTCATGTGAACAGACATCGAATACTTACTTTTTCGATTTGACATGTTTGCTTTTCCTAAATGAATTAGATAAAGTATATAAAAAAATTAAAATTGGAGAAATATTTCATATTCAAAATAGATCAACGTTTAATTAATAAATATTGATTTCCATATGATGCATCTCAGATTTGAAATGGTTTCTTTATTTTATGAGATATATTAAATTTAATCTACCAAGGATGGCAGTGAATAGGAAAGTGTTGTTCGATAATTTTAGAAAAATAACAATATTACACAGAAATAATTTTACTTAGTTCTATGTCTTAAGAAAATGGTGTAAATTTGTATGGCTTTACTCGCATGTCAAATCAAGTTTGATTTGATTAGGTACTGTCGATTCCGGCTGTTTTAATCACCAGGAATAATGTGAAAAATAAGCTTAATGTTCCTTATTTGTCGTTACTATATAAAACAATAATAAGTGAGCATACTTGCAGTAAGCTCCTTGTAGCCATTGATAATCACATCCTAGCTTAATTTTCACAGTCAGACTACATTTTCTTCCATTTCAGCTATCTAAACCACAACAGAATAATCATCGACTTCTTCAAATTCGTAGATAGGTGAGTTATACTTTGTCAATTATCCTTGCTTTGTCGAAGATTCTATATAAATTAGATATTCAATTTAATCATTTAAATACTTTTGGCGATGCCTTTATAGATGTTATAGACATAGAGAGTGTTTGGAGCCGATTTTGATTTATAGTTTGTGACTTACTGTTAGCAAGTAATTTGGAATAGGTATATGATTGTTTATTTTACAGATAATTGAAAATTTTGTTTTATAGAATATTTCTTATCAATTTAGACATTGTCTTTTTTTACTATTGGGTTTGAAATTACCACATTCAGCATTAATTCAGCATGGATGTTTTAAGATGTATTCTGAAAAAATTATCTTGGGACTTTTTGTTTCTAAATTCCTTATTTTTCATTGATTAGCTCAAAATCAGGCTTTCTTTGTTGGAAACTAGAAAAACCAATCTAATAGATGTTGCTCTTATCATACAAAACAGAATGTTACTGATATCTCCAATAAAGACTGCATGATTCACAATCCTCAAGGTGAATCTAACATAATTATTTAATTTCAAATTAATGTTCGTGTCAAATAATGCTCGAATATTTTATTTTATTGATCAGTGATTTTTTTTCGCAATTTCATAAGGATGCAAATATATTTTATGTAGAATTTCTATTAGCTAATTAATGAATAGTTTTAAATCAATTAAGACGATATTCACGGTTTGTAAATATTTATATTTTCAAAAATGATTGGAAGCACTTGCTTTTGTTCACAAATAAATAATAATAATGACTTCATACATATTTTGGATATTCCAAAACCGCAATTATGAAAAATTAAACGGATTTATGATAGTGTTTAAACATGGAGTTGGGTTATATTCTAATTGTCATTTAGTTAGATTTTTTGAATGAGCTTTGGGAATGATTTTTGTTCTCTTAAGTATGTTACATTGGCCCCAAATGTCTATGCTATAGATTTTAATGAGTTGGTTGTATTTGATTTGTATAATATGAAAGATCAGTACAATTCTCATTTTGCTATAATAACGTTTTTGTGTTCATCATTTCTACCAATTGTACTTAATTGCTTTAAGTTGATCGTATTTTAATATTGAAACTTAATCTATTTTAAAGATATATATATATATATATATATATATATATATAATATATAATATATATATATATATATATATATTATATATATATATATATATATATATATATATATATATATATATATATATATATATATATATATATATAGATATATAAATATATATATATATATATATATATATATATATATATATATATATATATAAACATTGTGGACCTCTATAGCATTTTTACACTCTGACACAATGATGACATGTTAAGCCTCATAGATCGTTAGGAATTTTCTGCAGCTCTTTCAAATAAATCTATACATTATTCAATGAACAGCTAGAATTTTGTCCCAATGTTTGAACTTGATCAAGGTTACTTGAATTTAATTTTGATTTTACATTATTTTAAAGTATAATAAATCAACAGCCTGAAATAAATATCAATTATTATTCCTTTTTTTTTGGAAATTTGTTCCGGGTGTTTATTTAAAATTTATTTTATTGTCCTGATTCCACCAACAATTAAAATATGAAATTTACATATTTCTTTTGGGATATTATCCTATTATTAAGAGTATTAACACTGTTATTCTTAGTAGTTATACTCTTGACATCTTGAAACATATCTGTCGAGTTTTTATTATTAGTGTTAGTGTAATCAATGCCAGCTTTTGTTTATATGGTTTTGATTTCTTCATTTATGTTCCACTAAATGATCAGCGTCCATAGACTTTGTGAAATATGTTCCATGAAGCCATCAAAAATAATTTTTCATAATTCTATTTATTGAAATGTTTTGTGTTGATCTAGAACATGTTTTAATGATGCAATACCAGAACCCATTTGTTGTATAGCATTTTCTGTTGAAAATAATATAAGTATATATATATATATATAATATATATATATATATATATATATATATATATATATATATATATATATATATATATATATATATGTATATATATAATATATATATATATATATATATATATATATATATATATATATATATATATATATATATATATATATATATATATATATATATATATAATACAAAAAGCAAGAATGAACAGGATGGAGAAACTATACTTACAAAAAGGCTGATTTATGGTTTCTCTTACTTCTTTTCGAATTTATCAGATTTGAATCTTATAGTATACAGTATGAAAGAGATAGTCGAAATGAGTAATTTATGACAAAAGGATTTAAGCTCCCATTGAGTGAAATTAATTATGCATATTTTCAATGTTTTTGTATTTTTTAACAATGTATCTATGTTACTGTTGTTCTTATCTCACGTGTTAATCCGTTATCTTTATATGTTAGAACCAAGTTGTTTAATTTAACAAGTTGGTTGGGTTCGTATTAAATTGATATGTAGAATGTGACACTTACTTCTTATTTCAAGCTGGTGAACACATACATTTTATGTGTTGAACCTTCTACATAAAAAATTGATTTTTATGAATTCAAATTTATACAATAAGTGAAAACTCGACATCTTCCAATATTGGAAAAATAACACTTATAATTGAATATTGTTCGTTTCAATTGATTTGAAAATTTGAGTGTGTACTTAAGATTTAAAATATAGAAAGTCGAAGTGGGAATACTGTTATAAAATTTGAAAGGGTACAAATATTATGAAAGCGATCTTATTAGTTAAAAATTAAATAATAGTAGTTAATCAATTCGAGATGGTATTGAGATTTTTCCATCAATATATATATATATATATATATATATATATACATATATATATATATATATATATATATATATATATATATATATATATATATATATATATAAATATATATATATACATATATATATATATACATATATATATATATATATATATTTATAAATAATTAATCTAGAATTTTGAACGATCAAATAATTTCACTTGGATTCTTTTATCTCGAAGTATAGCTTTTTTTTATGGAAATTTATCTCTATTTCTTATTTTAGAGAGATGCTGTTAAGTGTTAGCCGAAACCTTCCAAGCCTATCCAATTCACATTTTTTTTTGTTCACAGGGATAACATTCATTTATGACTACTTTTGGCTGTTGTATATATTTTCTTTGTTGTAATTAACAAGAAAAGAAGTACCTAATCAGTAGTGTTGTGAGATATTAATATATTTATAAGTTGTATTGAGTTTTCGATATTTATTGAGGGATGTACTTACTGAAGTTTATTAATGGTGTCCAGTATTATACATTTTCTAGCTTTTAATCGATGTTCCATATCAGTTGGATCTTTCGTTATAATTAATGTATATGGAATTTTTTGTATTGTGCACTTTCAAATAATTGAGAGTGCATTCACTAAAAAAAAATCTTACTTTTCTCAGTGTTTATCATTGAGTTGAAATCTTCAAATTTCAGAAAATAAATATATAATTTTAACCGTCATTTTGAATTGTTCTCCCTTAGGGGTACTTCAAGCGTAAAATATTATAGGAAGATTGTAACTTCAATCTCAGACACTAACACCGTTCGATCGGGTAAGTTGGAAAACCTCATGTTCCTTCAGTTTTAACCGATGCATCAATTTGTAGGCAATGTCTTGGACGCAGTGGCCGGGAGGTCAGCCGCCACCCGCCGTAGCCGCGGCCCCGCCCCCCTTGATAAACCCTGCCCCCGCGGTGGTACCTCCAGGGTTGCCGTACTCCACGACCGATCAGTGGTCGCAAATGCAGCAGCAAAATTGGCAACAGTGGGCCCAGTGGCAACAGCAGTACCAACAGTGGCACCAACAGTATGGCGCAGAGGTGAGACACGCTCTTTTAACCGGAATTATTACTATCGAGTGTTATATAATAATTAATATTTATTGCATAATAATATTTCAATTACACAAATGGTAGGAGTTTGGCAAGCCATTCTTCCACTCCACCAAATAGCCATTCAAATATACTGCTCATTGCATTAAAAGCAGTTCAGCTTTAAATTATTAATAATACTTAATTACTAAAATACACTATGAGAACAAGAAATATCACTAACAAAAAGAAATATAAAAATTTTAATTTAAATACCATTATCAGAAATAAAATTTCTCAATTTACTTTTGAAAATCCCAATAGATTATTACCTACCAAAGAGATATACTTATTGAGCAGAAACTGCGCCATATACTCGAAACAACCCTCATACTTAGCTGTTTTGTGCTCAGGTATACTGTGCTGATACTTGATTCTAACATTTAGATTACGTGCTGTGGTCCTTAATACCAATTTATTGAATAGGTATTGCGGGCATTCTTGATATACAAGTTTGTATAGAAAAATAACAGAGATATTCCGCTCTTTCCTCAAAACTAAGTTCGTTCAATCCCCTCCTAAAAGGTTTGACATGATCTCTGTAAGGAGAGCAACACACAAACCTTATGCAAGCATTTTGAATTTTGAGCAAATTTAAAATTATAGTAAACCGCACAACAATAGTCAAACATTGGATATATAAGCGATTTCACAAGTTGTAATTTGATACTCTCATCCAGCTCATACTTATGCATCTGCAAATCCTTCAGCCTCACAAAGCAATTCTGTTCAATAGTTACACTATGCATTCTGAAATTTAGTTCACTGTCAAACCACACACCAAGATTCTTCCCCTCAGTAACCCACGGTACACTTGAAGATTTCTGTATTAGTCTATGTTAAGTATTTTACTGGTTTAAGAGGCTTCATAACACAAACTAAGTATTAGATACTGCTATTATACAGTAACTATTCATACCTGCCAGTTGAGTGTTTCCTTTCATATAACATTAACTTCGGAAAGTAGCTATGGTATAACCGTTGTGTATTTTGTAATATAATTAGCATCATTTGATATTATGCTTCAACTTTATTAAAAAATTTAGATTCTTCAAGTTTATTGTATTACATGAATATAATTTCCGATATAATCAGCATTGCCTATTTTTCAGTATCAGAAATCCATGAACGCCTTGGCTGCTCAACAACCAGTAGTACACAATTTAGCGGTCCCTCCACCCTTACCGATAGAACCACAACCGCCCTTGCCTCTGGACGAAGTACCGAAGCCTGCTCCGCCACTGCCTCTGCCAGCGGCAGTCGCCGCTCCACCGCAGCCCCCCGTATCGCAATATTCGACGCAGCCGCCTCCGAGCAATAATTTTTCAGCGCCACCCCCAAATTTCAATGCCAACCCTCTACAAGATTGGAGGTCCGTCGATAACTCGAATTTGGACCAAAAAAGGTCTCTAAGTAATGCGGAAGAAAGTCCCGCCAAAAGACAGATGATGAACAGGCAAGGGTTCAGACCCCAAGTCAACACATCTGGACAAACAACTCAGCAGTGGCCAGGTCAGAACCATTCGAATCTGGAGGAATTGTCAGAGGCCGAGAAGAAATTCGACAAACAGTTCGCAGAGTGGGAGGCGCAGTTCAATAAGTGGAAGGAACAGAATAGCGGACATCCCGACAAGCAGCAGTACAAAGAATACGAGAAGAAGTGGGAACAATGGCGGCAGCAGTTGCTCGAACGACGAGAGGCTATGAGAAAGAAGCGCTTAGGTTTAACTGGCGCGAATAAAGCACCTTCAAATCAAAATTTCAATGTTCCTCCACCTTTACAAGGGCAAGCTCCTGGTAATATTCAGGCGACACCACCTATGATCCCTCAATCCATTCCGCACCAGAAAGCACCATCATCAGCAGCGCCCTCTGGTCCGCCGAAGGAGCCACTTCTACCTACTCCAGACATATTTAGCAAACCTCCACCGAATATGAACGACGAGCCTCTACAGTTTAAGAAGTCTGAGGGAGAAGAGGAGGAGCACCAGGAAGAGGCTATCGGCTTTCTGAATACGTCCAAGTCTGATGGTATTCCGGGATTAGACCTGGTGAAAGATGGCGAATTCGAACCTGAAGAAGAGGAAAATTCGGAACAAGTACCTCAAAAGGGACCCGACTTAGAGGCAATCTCTAAAGGCATCAACAACATTCTCGGCGATCAAAAACTGATGAGCATGCTCTCTATGGTGTCTCAAACTCAGAACTCTAATCATAATTCTAATATTAATACGATGTCGAAAATTAACGAACAATTGCCTCCTGCAGATCAGTCTAATCTGAGCATGGGCGAATCGCCAAATGAAAGGTTCGCTCAGTCCGAGACAGTTCAAAATTTCGACGATCAAACCAGAAGTAGTTTCACGATGCAACCTAATGATCAGGAATTCTACAGAGGACCGCCACCAGGAAATCAGTTTAACAGAGGTGGTTTTCAAGGAAACTTCGATGGTGAACCCCCCTTCAACAGGGGACCAATGCCAAACGATAGGTTCGATAATAGGCAGTTCAGTGGACCAGGCGATAACGATTTCAGACGACCCCCACCAAACAGATTCGGTAGAGGAGTAGATAATGCCGTCGATTCTGATCCCAGCAGGGGGTCGATGATGAACAGAAATTCCGGCAACTTCGATAGAGCACCTTTAGGTCCCATGGGCCGAGATGATTTCAATTCAAAGGGTCCAAGCCTTTTAGGTCCAGGAAGAAGCAATAGTTTTGGTTCATCTGGCCCAGGTGCTTTAAATAGAGACTCTTTTGTTACAGGTGGAATGGATAGAGATATTTCAGGTCCAAGAAATATCAATAGAGACCAACTTGGTCCTGATGGTCTGAATAGAGATCCTTCATTTCCAGGTAGCATGAACAGAGACCCATTAGGTCCTGGAAATCTGAATAGAGATTCTTATGGACCTGGGGGCATAACAAGAGACACCTCGGGTTCAATGTATAGAAACAGGACATTATTAGGGACTGGAGGCATGAACAGAGATATCCTTGGCCCAGAAGGTAAAAACAGGGGAACGTTTGGACAAGGAGGTATAAACAGAGACTCTTTCGGACAAAGAAGTTTTAGTAAGGATTCTTTGGGCCCTGGAGGCATGACCAGAGACTCTTTTGAATCTGCAGGTATGAATAGAGATTCACTTGGTGTGTCAGGAATGAACAGAGGTATTTTAGGACAAGGAGGAAAGTCTTCAGTACTGGGAGGTATGAACAGAAACTCCTTTGGACCAGGAGATGCGAACAGAGATCTTAGGGGATCAGGTGATATCAATAGAGACACTGGTATACCTGGAGGAATGATTAGAGACGCATATGCTCCCGGAAGCATGAACAAAGGACCGACTGTCCAACAAGGTAATATAAACAGGGACAAGTTCGGACCTGGAATTAACAGAGATGACTTCGGTCCTCCGGGCCCAGGAAATTTGGTTCCTGGAAATAGAGATGAATTTGGTCTCTCAAGTAGACAGTTTAGCGGACCAGGTTTGGGAGGCGCGGGAAAGGAAAGATTTGAACCTGTAGGAGGAGAAAATATGGATAGAGGTAAATTTGAATCGAATTTGTCAAACCTTGAGGGGAGATCTCAATTTGGAAGGCATAATATGGAAATTGATAGGGACGATTTTGGATCTAGACCTTCCGATGCGAAATTCGGACGTAGAGGTGGACCCAATTTGGGAGACCGAAGGAATTCCAGAGGTGATGATATCGATTACGGTGATAATGCTCGTCGTGATGGTATTGGTTTCGATGAAGATACTTTTCCACCCAATCGGAGACTAAGTGACGGACCGAGTGGCAGAAGGGGCGATTTCGGCGGTCCGTTAGGAAATTTCAATCAAAGAAGAAATGATTTTGAGCAAATGTCGATGGGTATGAGACCTAGCGAAGGACTTGGTTTTAGAAACGACAGAACAACACAGGAGAGAGAAAATTTCGGTCATAGAGATGGCCTCGACGATGATTTCGAACCACGTGGTTTTGGAATACCGTTCAATAAAGATGAATCTGGAAATTTCGAAGGCAGGGATAAACTACATCCTAATAAAATGGGGCATAGATTCGCGCCTCGTAATTTTGGAAACGACAGAGGGCAGCATTTCAGAGACGGTTTTCATGAAAATTTCAGAGAAGAAGAGGATGATTATCCACCGCCTCCTCCGTTATTTGATCAGCTGGGTCAAAATGACAATGGGTCGCTACATAATAGGGGAAATCCTCTGCTGGATCCTCCAGAACCACCTCATTTAAACCGGGGTGCTTTCGATAATGAGCGTTTCGTGGAGGAGCAGTACAGCAAAGACGGCCATGGCAACGATTTTCCAGTGGATATAGCTCCACTTGAGCAGGCATTAGAAGATTTATGGAAACCAGTCAAAGTTATTGATTACGACCACAGATCCTTGAAAGAACGTAAGTAGGTTAATTTCGACCGATTATAAAAGTTAGGTATTAAATTTTGAATATCAGAGATATGTTGATAGTATCTTTGTTTTTCATACGAATATATATTTTATATCATTTATTTTCTCAGAAGAAGTTTATAAATTGGACAAAAAACCAACAAGAATTCATTTATAAATCAACTATTAAATATATTTTATTTTCAGCTGAAATGGACATCCTTCTTGAGCCATTTAGAATGTTCGACTACCGCCACAAACCTTTGGATCGTATTCCTTTTCCAGAACGACCAAATTGGCTTTCTGACGCTGTGAGAATGATTCCAGAATTCGACCCTCCCATGATTAGAGCGCCCCTTATCGAACGTAGAGTATATGAAGATAGATTCGAACCCAGTCCATTTAGAAGAGACGATCGATACGATTCTTCTAGAATGGACGATCGATACAGACATGAGAGACGCGGCTTCGATAGGTTCTCACCTCCTCCTTCTAGAGGAAGAGACTACGAAGATGCCAATTGGTCATCGAGTAGGGGAAACCGGTCGAGATCTCCTCTTCGTTACGAAAAACCGTTGCACGGTGGCGATAAAATGGACAGGGGTAGTAGAAATAAGTCAAGGGAAAGAGTAAGGGATTGGGAGCAGAAGGGCAGAAACAGAGAAGGCGGATCCCGAGACTGGGAGATTGAGAAGAAAGACTGGAAGGTCAATTCTAAGGATTGGAATAGTAAAGACGAGCGTAGAGATCGCGGAGACAGGGACGACTATAGAGATCGCGGAAACAGAGACGATATTAAAGATCGTGCAGATAGAGGGGACCTCAGAGATCGCGGAGATAGACAGGACCATAGAGATCGCGGAGAGAGAGACGACCATAGAGATCGCGGAGATATAGATGACCATAGAGATCGCGGAGATAGAGATCGCGGAGATAGAGATCGTGGAGATAGAGACGACAATAGAGATCGCGGTGAAAGAGACGACTATAGAGATCGCGGAGATAGGGACGATCATAGAGATCGCGGGAGAGATAAGGAGGATAACTGGAAGAACAAGAATAAGGAGTGGGAGGAAAGAGGAAGACAATGGGAGGAGGAAAGTGTAGAGATGGGCGACAAAGCTAGGAGTAGAGAGAGAGAATTGCGTTTCAGAAATGACAGGAACGTCGACGGAGATTTCGGCAGGAATGACTACAATAGAAGAACAGGTGGCGAAATATTTCCTTTGATCAAACCGATAGAAGAGAAAAAGCCCAGTAACGTTACGATGATCGAAGAATTGATAAATCCGCCAGGAAGATCTAACCGACCGCCGAGGATCGTTATAATACTGAGAGGTCCTCCGGGAAGCGGAAAGACTTATTTGGCCAAATTGATCAAGGATAAGGAGGTGAGTGTGGAATAATGTATAGGGTTCTTTCAACGCTTAAGCTGATTGTTTACAGGTGGAGAACGGCGGTTCCGCACCTAGGATATTGTCTCTGGACGATTACTTCATGGTGGAGCAAGAGAAAGAGATCATGGAAGAAGGAAAGAGAATAAAAACGAAAGATATGGTGTACGAGTTCGAGGCGGAAATGGAGGAATCGTATAGAGTGTCTCTGATGAGATCCTTCAAGAAAACAATCACCGATGGATATTTTTCATTTATTATAGTCGATAATGTGAACGACAAAGTTAAGCATTTCGGCGAAATGTGGAGTTTCGCCAAACAGAATGGTTTTCAGGTGAGAAAATAACGGGGGTTATTCATCTTCTTTGCGTAAATTTGTATTGCTTCATGACTTGAACTATTCATCCAATTCTTGATTAAATCTATCTATTCCTACATGATGTCAAGGAACATTAAGGGTTGTAACTTTGGATAAAAGTATGTACGGTAAATAATATTTACGTTCTTCCATTTTGGGAAAGACATTTTTCCAATAATACTGTTTAATATTCGGCTGTAGTTTCGGCTTCATTTAGTTTCAATCTGTCCGTGTAAATACTTTCAATAGATCGAAAATCAATAACGACTACTACGATCAATCGATAAAAAAAATCGTTGCAGGTTTACGTCTGCCAACTGGACCTGGACGTGCAGAACTGCACGAAGCGAAACGTTCACAACCGCACCGAGGTCGATATCCGTAAGTGCGTCGATGGATGGGAGGATACGCCCGCTCACCATCCCGTACTCGACGTCTCCTTCCTCACGCAGGAGGAACCGATCTCCGAGGTTGAGATGGAGGAAATAGACTCGCCCGGTAGCGACGCCAACGACGATGGGTCAGAGGTAAGAGGTCGGAGTGAAGGTAACTATGACGAACTGGAGAATTCATCGAATTCGAAACGGTAGAGAGAAAAAAAACGGTGTTCCGTTTACTTCGGGGCATGTTTTTTAGGTTAACGTACTGTCCATACATTACGTCGCTGGAATATAGTTTGTAGATGCCTCCCTCCAATTTGTTTCATAGGTCGTCGTCGTTTCCGAGAAACGCCCTCTCTCGTGACGTCACATCAATAACTCGATATACGGTTTATGTATTTGTCAGGGGGAATAAATTCAAATCAAACAACCAATGGTCATGAACATCAATATTTCGGTCCTTAGTTTGGGACCTTCATCACGATGCTCTGTTCCTATTTGGGTTTTTACTTTAAGGATCCTGATGAAGGTTTCAAACTAAGGAAAAATATAGATATTCATGACCAATGGTTGTTTGATTTGAATTTAGTTCCTCTGCCGAGTACTCAATTTAATTTTTTTTTACCATATATTGGTTCCTATATCGTCGGAAAGCTACAGGTCGCTGGAAAGTATCTGGGCTGATCTATCTGAATTAAAATAATAATTAAAGATATATTATTATTATTATTATTAACTGAACAACTAGAAGTGAAGGTAATAGTAAATAATGGATACGAGAAAAAAGTGACAAACGTAATCTACTGTTCTAAAATGGCAATGGACAGGGCACCGAGCAAGAAGAAGGGTTGAAGGATGAACTACCAGTCCCACGGATATATATATATATATATATATATATATATATATATATATATAAATATATATATATATATATATATATATATATATATATATATATATATATATATATATATATATATATATATATATATATATATATATATATATATATATATATATATATATATATATATATATATATATATATATATATATATATATATATATATATATATTATTTGCTTTACGAATCGTGAATTTTATGTTTTAATTTCAAAATAAGGGTATTCGATTCTTGGGTGGTGAGTAAATGAGTAGTACTCTTATATCTTTGCCAAGCTTTCGCAAATCTTTATTTGCTTCATCAGGGCTTCGAATTTGAGGTTAACTATGAATTATTACGTCTGCCATAACAACATAGACCACCATTTTCAACTAGGACTGACAGTTAATTTGTATTTTAATAACTAAATTTAGATGTAATTTTGTTTATTTTAAGTTTGTGAATTTTTTCAATGGTGATTGTATGTAATTCGTGGAAGTTCTTTGTTATGGCAGACGTAATAATTCATAGTTAACCTCAAATTCGAAGCCCTGATGAAGCAAATAAAGATTTGCGAAAGCTTGGCAAAGATATAAGAGTACTACTCATTTACTCACCACCCAAGAATCGAATACCCTTATTTTGAAATTAAAATATATATATATATATATATATATATATATATATATATATATATATATATATATATATATATATATATATATATATATATATATATATATATATATATATATATATATATATATATATATATATATATATATATATATATATATATATATATATATATATATATATATATATATATATATATATATATATATGTATATATTCATACCTATTTATAGTTCATAAATTTAATTCCTCATTTTATTGGTTGATGTGACGTCACTATTTCTACTACAGCGCTTCATGATGTTTTGTCAAGGTCGAATCCCCACTCTTTTTCTCCCTCCCTTTATTCGTGACGTAATGTATGTATCTTTACGAATGATGAATAGAGGATTCCTGTGTACTATCCGGTTTGGTAACGTGATAATCGAACGGACGTAGCAGTTCACTAATTTCTTATGTTGCTGAAGCTACGTTTGTAGTTTGAGGAACTGTTTTGGGTGGCCTGACATGCGGCAGTTCGAAAAGGACGCTGTGCACGTTTTTATTTTGTTTTAGGACGGTTGACGGCTGTTCCGTTTGACTGTCACTGTCGTCAGTTCGATATTATTCAACGCACATTTGAAACTGTAAAGGAACCGGAATTAATTTCTAGTGAACGATATTTTGAGATTGGCTTAACTTAGGCCGTTTCGAGAGTTTTATATTCAACTAGATGCTTAGGTGTACAATTACTACGACTTTTGGTCAGTGGTTATATTATTTTATTTCGCATTTGCGTCGCGTCAATAGCGGAAATAGTATCTTTATTTCTATCTTTATTGGGATTTTGTGAGAACGGAAAACAGTAAATTAAACGATATATGTATGTTGTCTATAGTGTCGACTTTTCGATGAGGTGTGACGAAGCAATTTTGTATGCGTCAAACTTCAGCAATTCGAATACGGAAAAAATTAGTTTTCGCGAAATATGCTTATTACGACGTACGATTGGTCAATGTAGTTGGCATCATCAGGAGTTATATATATGATTTTATACTAACTCAAAAATTTATATATATATATAGTTATAATACTTAGTGTATATCTACATATATATATATATATATATATATATATATATATATATAATAATTAGTATATATATATATATATATATATATATATATATATATATATATATATATATATATATATATATATATATATATATATATATATATATATATATATATATATATATATATATATATATATGTATATATACTATATATAATTTATATATGTATATATATATATATATATATATAATATATATATATATATATATATATATATATATATATATATATATATATACATCGCATTAATTATTGATGTACGAAAGATTTTCAAAATATATTTGAGTCGAAAATATTTGAAGACGTTCTATAGTGTATAATTCAGTTTTCTATTAATTTTCTTCAAGTTGAATTTTTGAAGTAATAGCAAACTGCAAATAGTGTTTGGTAAATGCTTATCTATTGGCTGCAATCTCGACAAACAACGGAAAATACTCGGAAAACAACGTAAACAAGTAACATAGTGCGGTTTATAAGATGGTATAAAATAAGACATGTTTTATAATCGTTTTAATTTGTCAGAAACAAATTAGTCGTTATGTAATTTTCATTCTATTTACTTGTGTTGTGAAAAAACCGCTGCTCACCGTACCTATTGAATTTTTCGTTTTGGTAATATTTTATTAAACATTTTTGGTTCATTATGAAGAGCATCTAATTTTTCCGTTTATATTGCCGAGAGGGTAGACGTAATTGTCGGAATGTGTTGTTAATAATTTTAATAAAATGTCGGAAATGTATTTTCAGATATTTTCAACAGAGGGTAATTTTTTAGAATTGCGTCATTTGGTAGTAAAGGATAACTGCCTGCATATCTTGAATACTGGAAGAGTATATGCTAATGTCGAAATATACGTCAGATTGAACCACGCCCCAAGGTGGGTCCACTCTTAACCACGCCCCAAAGTTATGTCATTTCGCTTTACTGTTCATAACTTATGTAACAACCGATATTTTAGACAGTTCTTAATACGTAATTTGTATATTTACCTAAAATTCAGTTAACACAGCCTAAAGTTGACAAGGGTCCTTACATTTATTATTTCATAATTATCTTGAGCTTTATAATCAAATTTAAAATGCCCCACAGTAAATAGGATGCCACTTTTATGCACCAATTCAAAGGTCCCATATTGCTAAAGGAATTTGAAATGTTGAGATTTTCGATGTCGAATAATCATTTGATGGATTCCTCTAATTCCGTACCTTTCACATGCTACTAATGTTGAATTTATTTCTATAATTGTAAGTGTTTTAGTGTATATTGTTGACGTTTTGTAGTGATCGATATCATATGATATATTAACATTTTCTCCACAGAACGTTTCGATAATATTTCAGTTTTGAATCACAAGATTTTATTGTTTTATTTTGATTTAAACTTCCCTACTAAAGATTAAGTCTTCCCAGGACCATCTAGATAGAAGCAAATGGGACAATTTCGACTGTTCTATAAATAATCTCGGTAAGTGTTCTTCTTAATTGGTTGGGGAAGTTGTGTTTATTACAGTTTTCCTTAAGTGGTTTACGTATTTTCCGTTTTTATTTATAATGTTCGTATTTTTTTAATGGTATCTGGAAACGTGGGATTAATTTTTCTCATGTTTATTCCATTTCGAATTTCGAAGGTGTTTTATTTCATAATGAATGTTTCATATTAATATTTATGTTTTTATTTGTTTCTTTATAAAAAACAATCGAACTTTTTATTTGTGATATATTCTTCATTCTTCGCAACTATTTTGTTATTTTGGTATGTATTACATTTCTTTATATATATATATATATATATTTATATATATATATATATATATATATATTATATATATTTATATATATATATATATATATATATATATATATATATATATATAAAAAATATATATATATATATATATATATATATATATATATATATATACAGGGTAATAGGTGAAAATATGGCAAAATTTCAAGGGGTTATTCCTAGGCCTATGCTAAGAATGTTTTGTAGTATGATGATTTCTGAAAAACCCTTTGTTTAGAAGGTATAGACTGAACAAATTAGGCCAAGGAATAACCTCTGAGGTTCTTGCCGCATGTTTAGCTAATACCCTGTATGTATATATATGTATATATATATATATATATATATATATATATATATATATATATATATATATATATATATATATATATATATATATATATATATATATATATACATTCTAGTCTATGCATGGGAATTTCGATAACGGTTAGAGATAGAGGAGGACAAAGTATCATATTTCAGAGGACAATTATATGGATAAAAAAAATCGGATATAGCTTCTTCAGTTCTGGAGTTATGAAGGAAAAATCGAAAATTTCGAAATTCTTCTTTTGCCTATATCTTTTTATTTTACGAAGATTTTTTTAAAATTTTGCCAACTTTTCCATAGCAACTTTTTGTAGGCTTTCCAAATGTCTGAATAAAATTTATATACAGGGTATCGTATAAATTGGGCCACCCTCAACTTTTAATTTTCAAATGCGGACCTGTATTTTCTATTGCATTTTTTTGAATGCTAAGAGTCATGTTTCATATTGTCGTAGTATTTTAATCTGAATTACAGAGTGTTTTGGAAATATTGAACTATTACCAGTAAAATTTCAAATTTTTTTTCGAAATCCAGCTGTAATTTTGAAAAAAATCATAGAATAAGGTATAGAATGCCTAGTATTAGTTCAATGTATCCAAAACACTTGATTTATAATGAAAATAAAACGCCAATATGAAACATGACTCCTGGCATTTGAAAAAATGCAATAAAAAATACAGGCCCGTATTTGAAAATGAAAAGTTGAGGATGGACCAATGCGTACGATACCCTGTATATGCATTTTATTCAGATATTTGGAAAGGCTACAAAAAGTTGCTACGGAAAAGTGCCAAATTTAAAAAAAAAACTTCGTAAAATAAAAAGATATAGGCAAAGGAAGAATTTCGAAATTTTCGATTTTTTTCTGTATAACTCTAGAGCTAAAGAAGCTAGGTCTGATTTTTTAAATTCATATAATTAACCTCTGAAATACGCTGCTTTGCATCCATTCAAGCAATTCTCTATCTCTTTACGTCATCGAAATTCCCATGCAGATACTTCAATTTGAATAGCCCTGTATATATATATATATATATATATATATATATATATATATATATATATATATATATATATATATATATATATATATATATATATATATACAAGGTGTTTCAAAAAAAGGTGACCCCCTCTCTAGGATAGGTAGAAAACTGAAAAATAATTGGGGTTTGCTTAGTAAAAAATTTCCGTAACGCCATCCTTTTTCAAGATACAGGGCGTTGAAGAAAAAAAAAATTATACACGTTTCTTAAGATTTTGCAGAAACTACTGGCAACATTGTAATGAAATTTTAAACGAATATGTTTTGGAAGCTGATACATCCAATGAATCCGTTTTTATGTCTGACTCTCATAGAGGGCGCTAGTTACTTGGTTCATATCGAGTAGTATTGAACATAATTTTTTTAATATTAGATTTATTAAGCAAAATTTCAAGCGTACTTAAACATCATTTAATTTCACACAAAAAAGGTACTCTTGGTAAAACTCGATACTATGTACTCCGTTTTCGGAGTATTTTGATTTGAAAATTATGAAATAATAACCGATGAATTTTACACGGCAATAGCATTTTCTCTGAGTTTGCCATGGTAAACTGTCTTTCATTTGTGACGTTTAGTCAACAATAATTACATTCCTATTTGTTAAATTAGATATTGTTAATCAAAATGTACTCAAATTATGAATACACTGACATGTTATTAACCTTAGGAGAGTGTTTAGGAAACGCTAATGCAGCTGTTACGCGTTATGCAGAAAAGTTTCCTCGAAGAAACTTACCAAGTAAAAATACATTTAGAGCCATCGAACGACGTTGTCGAGAAACTGGGAGTGTGAGACCTAAAAAAATAAATTCTGGTAGGCCAAGAACAACAAGAACCATTAATAAAGAAAATATGATTTTAAATTTAGTCGATCAAAATCCAACAGTTAGCGTAAGGAATGTGGCAAGACAAACAAATACGTCTTCTGCAAGTACTTGGAGGATACTTAAAGAGCAGCAGCTACATCCTTATCATTACAGACAAGTCCAAGAGCTCTTGCCAGACGATCTACCGGTTAGAATGGATTTTTGTCAAACATTACAAGAAAGGACAGCCCTCAATCCAAATTTTTTAAAATGTATTCTTTTTACGGACGAGGCCACTTTTACGCGACAAGGTATGTTTAACTCCCATAATGCACACTACTGGAGTGATGAGAATCCACATGTCAAAAGGGTGACACATTACCAACACTCATTTAAAGTTAATGTTTGGGCAGCAACTTTAGGTAACAAATTAATTGGTTATCACATTCTACCTGGAAATTTAAATGGTGATATGTACCTGGACTTTTTAAGCAATCACTTATTCGAGTTATTAGAAAATTTAACGGTAAACGAGCGAAGATATCTATATTTTATGCACGATGGAGCTCCACCGCACTTTGATAGAAGGTGTCGTAATTGGTTGTGTAACCATTTTCCGAATAGATGGATTGGTAGAGGTGCAGAAGCTCCGATTCATTGGCCTCCTCGGTCATGTAATTTTAATCCCTTGGATTACACAGTTTGGTCGTATCTAAAAGAAAAAGTTTATGCTGCAGAGGTAAATTCACCTCAAGAATTGAAAGAAAGAATACAACGTCACTTTAATGATCTGATAGCTGACTCCCAACCGTTTAGTAGATTAATGGATTATTTAGAAAAAAGGATAGCCTTGTGTATTCGTGAGAACGGAGGACATTTTGAACACCTGCTCTAATTGAAATCCTATTAATGTTATTAGCTTCTTTTGAGTTTTCTGATTTTTGTTTAATAAATGCGTTTTTTCTCATTACTTCATACCAGCATCGGTTATTACTTCATAATTTTTAAATCAAAATACTCCGAAAACGGTGCACAGTATCGAGTTTTACGAAGAGTACCTTTTTTGTGTGAAATTGAATGATGTTTAAGTACGCTTGAAATTTTGCTTAATAAATCTAATATTAAAAAAGTTATGTTCAATACTACTCGATATGAACCGTGTAACTAGCGCCCTCTATGAGAGTCAGACATAATAACGGATTCATTGGATGTATCAGCTTCCAAAACATATTCGTTCAAAATTTCATTACAATGTTGCCAGAAGTTTCTGCAAAATCTTAAAAAATGTGTATAATTTTTTTTTCTTCAACGCCCTGTATCTTGAATACGGATGGCGTTATGAAAATTTTTCACTGAGCCAACCTCAATTATTTTTCAGTTTTCTACCTATCCTAGAGAGGGGGTCACCTTTTTTTGAAACACCCTGTATATATATATATATATATATATATATATATACATACATACATACATATATATATATATATATATATATATATATATATATATATATATATATATATATATATATATATATATATATATATATTATATATATATATATATATATATATATATATTATATATATATATATATATATATATATATATATATATATATTATATATATATATAATATATATATATATATATATATATATATATATATATATATATATATATATATATATATATATATTATATATATATATATATATATATATATATATATATATATATATATATATATATATCTGTTGTGTATATATTTTTTGCAGTGATTTGTAGCTCAGGTTTTTAGTAAAATCAGATATACGGAACTGGCAAAATTGACGTATTTTCACTAAATAGTAACTTTGTCAGAACAGTTTGTGACAAGAAATGAAAGCATTGCATAGTTCACAAATTTATGAAGCTCACTGATGGAGGCGAATATTTATTTATATATTGATGTACATAAATATTTACGTTTGCTACTAACTTTACACATGCGCGTTACAGTTTTCTACTATCTCGGATTCAGGTAAAAGTTCTGCAGCAGAAACGGGATTCGTTACGAAGCTTTACAAATCGAGTAACATTGGTGACACTTGACTCTCGTAGTTCTCTAATAGTTCTACAAAAAATTTCGGCTGTCGGTTCTTCTCAAGGGTAATACTAAAATGAAAGTAGATGAATGCTTTGGTCGTCCAGAAATTTGCGCTGAACTCTTATAATAAACGTAGCTGCTCGTTCGAGCAATTCTGCAATTCTATCGTGTCGTGTATGGGCACCTTTACTTAAATATTCGCTCGTAACGTGTGTGAATACCATTACTTCAATGTTGGTTAAATTTTAATTAATTATTTGCGAAGTTTTATGGGTTATTCATCATCGCAAATGTCCAGAAAAGCAGTAAAAATTTTATCGAATACGAAATATTTCTCAGTCCCTTTTCTTACATTAAGAACAGGCACATAATCGATATTTGATAAATAATTTAAAGGTTTGTTCTGAAACACCTCAATTTATAAATGTATTGTTGTTTATTAATTCTCTTTAATTAACATGTAATATGTTATATATAAATACATAAATTTGAAGTTTAAAAAATCCACATACAGGTTTCCCAGGTGAAGCTTTCCACCACCAGAATATTTCGTATAAAATGAAGTGTGGAAAAATTTTAATCAGATTCTTAATTTGAGGACATATATTTACATTATAACTTGTTTTTTAGTTTTCATGCCTTCGCGGATCTAGGTATATCAACTTTGAAATAAAATAACACTAAACGACATGTGATACATGATATAGGAACTCTTTTTAAACCGATACTAAATTCATTAAAAAAATTTAAGTTTCGTTTCCAGGAGAAGAAAAATTTAAAAATATGAAATCCGAAAAATTAATGTTTTTTTCCTTAATTAATGAAAGCGAATAGTTAGACTTTGATTTTTTTAGGAACTCGGAATCTGTGTCAATGAGCTTTTATGTATCACGTGCCCTTTGGTGCCATTTAAAATTTCAAAGTTGCTATCTAGATCTACAAAGGGGTGGCAATTACATAACAAGTATAAATAAAAATAGTTGTCCCCCCTTAAATTGAAAATCCACCTGTTTTCTTCGTATCTTCATCTCGAACAAAATATTCAGTTGAATAGTTTTATCCAGGATACCCTGTATATTGCTTCTAGTTAAAAAAGGTACTCTATAGATGACACGTTGAAAAAAATTATCAAACCCGTTACATTATTGTAAATATAATTGTTTTTGAAATTTCAAAGTCGCGAGCTTGTGCAAATGAGTAGAATTTTTAAATTCTACGTTTTAAAGTCAATTAAGTTATTTAAAAATTATATTTTAAACGTAAACGTGTATATAGGATATTATTTTATCTTTGTATTGACTGTACCGTTTTTGCAGCGAGACTTGATGGCGTTAATAAACCCCTCCGCACCTCCAGAACTATGGAAGAATACCTGCAGCTCGACGATGATTGGCAACCCACCAAACCTTCAAAGCCTGGACAGAAGAGGGTTCGTTCATATAAATTTTTCTACGGTCGTTAGACTCTCTAGTCGGAGTTGAAATTTGGTGTTACGCTGCTATTACTCCATTTGCACATATATTTATATTTTAGAGCGTCATCACTTTTGTGTTTATTGTCTCCTTTTTATTAATCCATCATGTGAAGCTATTACATCATTTTCAAAGAACAAATTTTCTTCTAAATGCTACTGAAATCGCAAATAATATATTAAAAGGATATTCGATGTTAATATAGAAATCTGCTTTGCCGATCGGTGGTACTTTAGTTAGGTTATGGCATTCAGAACTAATGTTCATTGTCTTATTCACCTGAAAGAGCCGAATCTTGCACATATACATATTAGAGCCTCGTAACTTTGGTGTGCATTGTCTAGCAACATATTTCCACATCATATGAAACTATTACATCGTCTTCAACGAACTAATTTTCTTTCAAATTCTACTGAAATCGCAAATAATATATTGAAGAGGAATTCCATGGTCAATTAGAAATCTGCTTTACCGATCGGTGGTACTTTAGGTTATGACATTAAAACTGAATGTTAATAGTTTAATTCATCTTGAAGTGCAGAATCTTGCACATATAGATATTAGAGAGTCATAATTTTGGTGTGCATTGTCTCGCAGCATATTTCCTCGTTATATGAAGCCGTTACAACTTCCTCAATAGTCAACTTTTCTTGCAAATTCATGGTCGAATAGAAATCTGCTTTACCGATCGTTCAGGTATTGACATTTAGAACTGAGTGTTAACTCCAATTGATCACTTAGAACTAACCTAAAAGTGTCGAATCCTGTACATATGGATATTAGAGTTTTGTAACTATATCATTCATGTTTCTCCTTGAGGTGCAGCTTTTATGCATTTCCAATGAACACTTTCAAAAACTTTGCCCTCAGGTTATTGACAACTGAATGTTCATACGCAAAATTCATAATAAACCATTACCAAAAATCGCTCAAAGAGACTAAACAACTTTTTACTTCACAAATGGTTATTTTTTATTTGAATTTAACGTTTTAGGTACGGTGGGCAGACCTGGAGGAACGCAAACAACAGGAGAAGATGAGGGCCATAGGATTCGTGGTTGGTCAGACAGATTGGGAAAGAATGATGGACCCTACATTGGGTGAAAGTGCACTCACGCAGACTAAGTATATCGAGAAGACTCAAAGAAGACGATTTTAGTTTATTTTTTAATAATTTGTAATATGACATAATTTCTTGTTTTGCATTTTAGAGAATTGTTGGAATCAAATATTTTTTTCAGTTGTATGTACGTATAGATGTTGGTTGAATGTATAATTGGAGTTTTCATTCTACGTACTGGTAGCATTCAATATTATATTTGTTATTTCTAACTGTAATTATTCCTACTATCTGAAATATGGCGCCCAAATAAAATTAGTGTTCACTGGATTTATGTTACTTTTTATTCAATTAACCTCTAAAACCTCTTCAGAGTTATATATGCAATTTTACTGAATTTGATATATTTGAAATTTGTTGTTTGAAAAACAATTAATTATTGAAAATAAGTGTGATTTTTTAAATCAACATTCTGCACAAACTATAACAGTTTTAAAACATTTGGGTGTTGTTCGACTGAATAATGAACCTCTCTGTTTTGATATTTTTTTCGTTTGTTGGGATGACTTCAATAAAGAAAATTATGTGATATTTAAATCTAGTTAAATTATGTTCTAATAGAGCGCTTGCTAGTTGGAACATTTAAGAAGTGTACCAAAACAGATGCTGACTAGGCTGCAATTATGATATCAGGAGTAGATATAAATTATCTTCATGCAATGTATATACTGTAGGACTTTATTCGTAACTGGTACCATATATAATTTTATTGAACTACAAATAGGTTGAAAATAAAAAATATTTTAATCTGTAGAAATTTGAATTTTTTTCTTGAATAAATATGCAATTTGTATATGAGATGTTTCAATTAAAAAGTAATTTAGAATTTTTTCTTATATCTTTCCACAGTTTTCAGCTTAACAGGAATCTGTGTATACTGATATTCTCCTTCGGATATGAACCAACTTGGTTTTGTAGGACTAATTTTAGTAATGCTTGTAGTTGATTCTTTAGTTCTTTCTCTATTACGATTATTGTTTCTTTTTTTATTCACTTTAGATTCTTGTTCAGCATTATTTTCTTGATCTTCACCAGACAATTCTTCTTCATCTTCGTAAACTGTTTTAACGATTTTCTTGGTATTATTTTCTATATCTTCGTTCTTCTTGACAGAATTTTTTTTATTTCTCTTGGTATGTTGATCAAGTTTGTTTTCTAGATGGCTGGTATTTGTGAAAATTTCCTCCCCTTCATCTCCTTTTCTATCTGATCTTCTTAAAGTAGCCTGACTGGTAGACATTTGCATCACCATCATTGTTGGATTCATTTGAGTCATGTGTTCCTGTATACAGTTTTGTAATATATTTAAGAAGAACAGAAAGGATAAAAGTGTGAGTGCAGTCAAAGCTATGCTCCGCTTCTTCTTCTTCCTAAAAAGAAGAGGAAAATAAAATATATTTTCATAGAAAAAATATATACCTAATATTAAAAAAATAATTTGCATTGTAAAAAATTTTGGGTTTACACAACACTGCATGTGTTCCAAAAATAGCACTGTAAGTAATTTCTAATTGATACTATTCTAGGATTCTATCTTTCAAACATTAAATGAATTTTTCGAAAAATCCTTTGATTAACTCATAACTCCACTGAAATAATAAGTCATACTTTTAGTTAATCTTGCAGTGTTGTTTGAGTTGAATTAATTTATGTATTTCATTCTAAAAATTTCTGTCAACTTTCTTATCTTTTCAAAATTTTAGGACTCGATTAAACAAATTAACAGTGAATGATTAATAATGTAGTTTATCTTACTTTGCACTGTATTAAACATTTTTTAACAACTAATTACAGTAATTAATTGGATTACATTGAATTTATAATTTTATTATATAATTTCTTATCTAATATTCAAAAGTAATGTGCTCTTCAAGTTGAATATTTCTTTTTAATAACAATTATACTAGTGATAATTCTGGGTTAAGTGGTTTATTTCTAAAATTTATGATATTACACTAAGCAATAATACACTTTATGAAAGCTTAAAAGCAGAAAAAAATAACACCAAAAAGTTTATATTTACCAAGTCAAAACCAACTATCTAATAACACACTTATAAGGAACAATTATTACGAGTAAGTACCCTTACCCTGAACCATGATGATGGTAATATCCACCCCCAGAATGTCCTGAACTCCCCGATGAACTGTAATGCGTTCTGTCTAACAAACTGTGTGTAGCTGCGGTAGTTAATATGTCTCGATTTGAAGCAAGTTTGTTTAGAATGGAACCGAAAGAATGGGAACTGGTCGCCATGGTATATCCCGAATCTACTTGCTACTGTTTCTATTTGCACCACTTTATCGTTTGATTCTTTAGGAGCATTTGCGACGTTGAAGTTATCTTAACTGTTATCATGTGTCGCATCTTCTTGTTCTTCTGCTTCGTTGGCGTGACAAACTCTAGCGCAAATAATATTTCGGCGATCTTTCATGTTGAGATAGTAGGTCGAGAATCGTTAGTCGCGTTCCGTTGGGTAAGTATTTTGGTGCGGTATTTGTCACTTTTTGGATTTCTTGTCACGCGTAAAATTAGTGTAAGGTAGTGTTATTTTGATCGATACTATCGTATTAAATTTAATTAATGTTACTATGCAATTTCTTCGAATCGGCCAGTCAAATGTCATTTCTATGAAGTCTTACATAGATGTAAATATAACTAATAAATTTAATATGGACATTGATCTATGATCATTCATGGAAAAATGTCAAAATGTTAGTGTTGATATTTTAAACATTGACAACTGTCATTGTCAATTGATTTTTGATGGTGAATAATATTTAGGAAACGGCTATATACAGTAGGACTGTTATTTTGTTTTTCTTTAAATTGTTACTTTTTAATCAAGACTATATCTATCAGATTAAATTTTATATATGCAGATGTATATATCTAAATACAGTAGAAATAATTGTTTAATTTAAATATATAGGTATCTTTCTATTTGCTTTAAAATGTCCCATTTTCTGTTGTCAGGAAAATATGGAAACTGCACTCTTATCTCATGAATAACTGAAGAGGTAATGGGTTAAATAATAGATATTTTCTCGTTGGGGAATACATATAACCAGCTCTCTTGGAAATTTGTTTGATAATTTTTTTTTATTATTGAAGAATTTTCCTTGTGTAAAGGAGAAGAAGGGTGTTTCCAATATATGGAGATATTTTATTCAGTGTTCTATTGTAACTCATAAAGTTTGATATCAAAATGCTTTTAAAAGAGTAACAGATTGTATAAAATAAATAATGTAAAATTGTACTGTTAGAAGGTATAAAATGTAACATATTCCATGATATAACATAACTTATCGATACAGAGTGAAAATTTCCTTATTTTATAATGAATGTATGTTTATAATGATTTGAATCTCATTCATATGTTTAAATATTTTTTTTTCGTATTTATTTTGCATTTGGTGTTTATGAAAATTTAATAAATCGCAATGAAGATTTTCATTTTAAAAACAGCAAAAAGTAATTCGAAGATTTTACAAAGATATCTAACTTACAAAATTATTACTTGCTAGAGAGTATTTTCGCTACTAAAAATTGCAAAGATAATACGTCTCGTAATACTATTCAGGAAATTTTCACACAAGCTTTCGACTTTCTTGTATTAATGTTGTTTACAAACAAAATGAAAATATACTCTCGTTTGAAAATCCTTGTTTCATTAGGTACCGATATTGCGTGGTCAAACATCGACACATTGCAGGACTTTGCATCTATGGTTGTCCTAAAGTGAAGTACCTATCGATTTCCGATGGATGGCGCTATGATTTGTTGGGATGTCATTAGTGCTCGTCTTATAAATTATGAGGTGGTTATGTGGATTCAATGTCCTTGCCCACTCGGTCGATGTACGTCATACTACTTTCTGATGAGCTTGTTGAAGAGCAAAACATACTGCCTACTGTTTTCATCATGAGTGGTAACGATGTCGAATTTTCTAACATTCTCCCTTGAGTGATGAATAGGAATTCCATATCGACTAGTCTCATGAAACTAGGGTTGATTTTAGTAGGCATCAATTTTCATTTAATTAACATTTTTTTTACTGGAAAATTGAACTAAATAAAATTTTCCATAATCATCTAATTGTTTGTGATGCCAAATTATAATTTATTTTGTATGAATTGTGTGTAGCTCATCTATATATCTCATGGTCAAAAAACGTATATCTCCCATTTGTATTTAGAAAGAATACGAAAGGTTGAGCCAATGTAGCATGCCTTAGGTAGTGGAAGATAAATAAATTAAATAGATTTTTTGAAAAAAAAAATAAAAATACAGGAAATAAATAAATTTATTCAAACTTATTTTACATTAACAACAAGTTTTGTAATTTAATGCTGAAAAAAATCTAATACTGCACTAAATATCCCAACATTGGTATCTTAAAGATTTACTTCTCAGTCACACAGTCTCAACAAAACTAGAGCAAATATTGTATATCTATATAAAATAGAAATACTTTATTAGCAGTAAGTTTCTTAATTATTTTAATAAATTAAGTTAGTATATTATCATAAACTCGATGTTTTCCATGTCATTGAAGGAAATTGTGATACAGTAGTAAAGGAATTCATGATTTAATTAATTAATAAATAATTTTAATTAACTTGAAAAAAATATTGAACAGTTGGAGTTTTTTTAATGTTTTTGTTTTATTTATCCAAGAGTATATTTTGCCGAAACGATATTATACATGTGAGTTTTTAATTTCGATTTTCTTGTATCTCAAAATCCTTTTTTTTTTTTTAATAGTCTACTGCCTTGACTAGCTAACAATTTCCATCTATTATTTTAGAATGTCCGTTAAATTACGTTTATTTGGATAATAACCATCCATTCATTCCATACTACACACCGGATATTTGGGAAATGCTCGACCATTTTCCGAGGAATTTTCAATAGGATTCGATTTCCACAGGTGCGGGAAAACGGTAATTTTTCATCATTTGTAACGAGTCCATTTATGCTGTAATGGTGTTTCACAAACACGACATTTTCAACTATTGTACAAATAAATTATTTAAATCTAAGCACAGGTTTGTTATTTTTTAAATCCTTATATTTCGTTACATTCGTGGTACATTTGGTGGCAGTTTTCTCCCGTCCTACCCCTCCTACCGGCCTCGTACAATACTCTGAATCCTGTTGAGCTGGTTCTGTCAATCATGTAGCTAGCAGCATAGCTGAAAAACATGACAAATTGTGAATTTGTACGAATACCAAAGTATGATTTTTGCATTATTTTCTTGTATGTGGATGTGTTATCAATGGTGACTTTCTGATGACCAATTGTATGGAACATCTACCTAGCAGATAATATGTACCTAACTAAGATTAGTCATATTACTTTTTGGACAACCGTGGTACAATAAATTGAAATTTTTTTTATATATCACTTTGAAAGGTTTTACGAAGATAAGTGTTTTTGAGTATATATATTCTTTTGAGACAGTTAGTATCATTGAGACATTTTAAAATTGGTCCACAATTGACGAAAATATCGGTGAACATACATAAAAAACATACACATACAGGCGAACATAAAATCTCCTCCTTTTTTGGAAGTTATATATATATATATATATATATATATATATATATATATATATATATATATATATATATATATATATATATATATATATATATATCAGGCGCGGATCCAGAGGGGGAAACGTTCCCCCCCAAATAGCCCGGGCCCCACCTAATTTTTTGATTGGGCATTTAACAATGCCCAAAATAACAGTACCTGGCCTGGATCCGCGTCTGATATATATATATATATATATATATATATATATATATATATATATATATATATATATATATATATATATGCTAGAATTTCTCATATATAAAAGTAGGTAAATCATATTATGGATATTTTGTTTATAGCATCATAATATTTCCATAAATTTGTAACCGTAAGTGTATATTTATTTATACAGAAGATACCATTGAATTATATCATTAATTGAACACTCTCGACAAAAACCACTTCTTCATATGGAGCAAAATATTAATGTCTTTGTAACATGAACAATCACTTCATACAAAGAAGTGTTTTACATATACCGCATTTCCTCTTCGATTACCGTTACCTGCCATTGCCATTGTAGTGAAACTGGACAAAGAAAATCAATTGAAACTTACTTGCCAAGATGACAGAATAGCGACGATTGACCTATGTCCATCGCGCACTCCCGATTCGCTTCGCATATGTTTTTCTGTAGACATTCGTTACTGAGCGAGTTCATAGATCTGACGTAACCCTTCATCATGGTAATTCCTGCAACGGCTGCCTCGCTCATAGAATCCTTCCTGCCTATATTTCTGGCCATCATCGATCTGTGAGAAAATGAGGTCTTCAGGGCGTTCAGTAGGGTCATCAGGATGTTGACGAACTGTAAGAAGATAAATTAAGTCGATTGAAGAAAGTTTTATTTTTAGTACGGGAACAATCTCAGAAAACTAGATTTTCTGCATCTAAATGGTAGTTAATGAGTTATAGGTATTTAACCTTAGAAACTATACACATTTTTGGAATGATACTATAAATTATTAATAAGTAAATTGAATAGTGGTTCACAATATTCAAATACCAGGTTATTCTATAATAATATATGTTAAGATATTTTTAGTGCTTGAACGAAATCTCGAATACGATGACAAATGACATACATGTCAAAATTTTGAAGTATTGAAACCAAAATTAATAGCTATTTATGATATTAGTGTTAAAAGTGATACTTTATTTTGTGAGTGGAGAAGTGAAGAACTCCACGAACAAAATAAAGTTACTTTGAAATATCATACAATAATTTTTGTACAGCTTTCTCATTTTGGTAACAAAATAAAATTCGAAATCGCATAATTTTAACATCCCTTGACAACTAATTATTTTTGATTCTTTAACAAGCATCGCGTATGTTGTGGGTTGTGGTGACCATCGTAATTAGTAGATAAGTGACAAAAACAGTTCAAAAAATGTCAGTCGCTAAAAATACTTATTCAAATAAAAGTGATGAATTGTTACCAATGGACATTGAAGTGGCTGCAAAAAGAGCCACACTAGAAATGCTGCCAAAAAAGACGCGCCAGCAGTACGAAATTGCATATACTAATTTTCTCGCCTGGTGTAGATTGAAGAACATAGAAGGAAACTGTTTTTGAAAATATTCGTTTATAAGGATGTTACAAATATTTTTAACACTATACCTCATAAAATTACACTTTTAAAACTCAAAGAAGTCATTAAAAACGTCACTTTTAATGGCTGGTGTACAAAAACTTATTTAAAGCATATTTTAGGAAATGCAGAAAGCAAGAGAAACATTAAAATGAGCCCAGCATAGAGAAGATGTACGGAAATCCAATTGACTTTTCATTATAAATATACTTAGTTGACATAATATTCACAATACTGAGGTTTTTTAACTTTCACTATAAGATATTCCTAGTGTTGTAGGAACTGGTGTTCAGCATTTATCATAAGGAGTAACAATGTAATACTCTTATTATTGTTTTAAGAGTATACATTGTAATCAAAATATTTAAATGTTATCCTAACATGATTTGTTGCTTAAATGTAGAATAGCTGTAAGACACCATATTCTTTTAAAAGCTTTCAATTCGAGAATTTAATAAAGAAATTCGATATTGTTTATTGCAAAGAAAGTGTTTATTCGTTTTTATTTCAATTTGCTGTACATTATATTAATCAAAATATAAAATACTTCACAAAAACTTAAGCCTATAGATTGTCTTTACCAGTAATAAATACTTTTGCCCTCGACCGTAATATTCATTATACATGTACTTCCTGAAGTATAACAATACCTATTATCCACTAGTGAATAATGGTTTATTATACACTGCATGGCTCAGGACGTATAGCTAAACTTGAGAGTATCATTTACATCGTTGGATAGTATAATTGTTAGATTTTAAGTTTTATATAACTAAGTAAAAAATTAACACTGCTGCAAAAATATCATATTCGATTGCAGTGTCTTTATGTAATCATCTTCATACGAGAAGAATGTACCTACTCTCCACAATTAACCCAAATGTCAATGTGGATATGAACTCAATTCCTACCATAAATCTACACAACTGTGTTAATACTAATATTGATAAATAATATTACTTAGGCAGTTTAAATAGCTACATATTAGTTATTATTAAGTAGGCAATGTCTATCTTTTCATGAAATAAATGTTTTTTAGAATTCCTTGTTGAACTTATATGGTCGTTGAATAATATAATACGGATACTAAAATGACGTTGAACATCCTTTTGAGTTGGCTCTATTTAATCTGAATATACCATAACGCCAAGTATTAACATTAAACTACCAAT
Organism: Cynegetis impunctata; assembly: GCA_030704885.1. NCBI lineage: Eukaryota > Metazoa > Arthropoda > Insecta > Coleoptera > Coccinellidae > Cynegetis > Cynegetis impunctata. The sequence goes on along the minus strand of JARQZK010004357.1, from coordinate 614,119 downwards.
AATAACCAGTAAGTAAATTTGCAATATTTATTTTATTATATTATTCAAGTGTTATTTGCTTTATTTTATTTTAGTAGTGTGAAATACATACCTCACCAGCTTGTTTAGCAATAGCGTTCACCTGTTGTGGATCCCTTCCTCCCAAAACAGCCGTAAGCACGCCAGTCAGAATACCCTGTGCAATGCAAGCTACTACTAGTGCTATTTTCTTATATACAGTAAATTATTTATACTAAAACCACTAAGCCAAAGCCTTGTGTAGTATTTCTCGAAATAAAAAGGAATTAGTTTTAGAAACAGGGTGGTAAGTTACTTTCTGTTAATTCATAATATAGACGTAAATGTAATCTATCATTTAATCTACAATAATTATTTAGTCTTTCCAAAGAAATAACGATCATTTCGAAAAGACCTTTTGAAAAAAAATGCATATGTCACAATTGAACTACTCGTATTAGCCCTCAAATTAATATGTTTTTCTATGAATACAAAAAAATGAACTACATATTTACATATCTAATCATAGACTGTACACTAATAACTGCATGGGCACTCTGAATAAATTGTTATTTAATGTTTTGATTCTCGGAATGTGATACCATATTATAGTAATACCTGATTGCTTGATTTCGAAAAATACCACAGAAAGTTTGTTTTAAAGCATATTTTAAATCTTACAACCTGTAGGATTCAAACGACTATTCATTCGTGTATGATGATCATAGTGAAATGAAAGTATAAAATTTAACATAGTGGAATTGACCTATTCTGAAATCTGTAAGAATAACTTTCACTAATCATTAAGTATTGTCTTAGTTCTGGGTTATCCAAAAAGCTTCTTGTTTATTCAACTCCATTCCCTTAAAATTAAACTACTGAAATCCTATGATATAGTTTTATTCATTTATATACGTGAGGAAATAACCATTACAATTCGAATTCTTGAGACACAGACTTAGTTGTCTGTGGATTTTAGACCCAGAGTTGGAATGATTATGACCTGAACTCTGTGGTTTGGATGTTGTGTTCAGAAACTTTGACTCGTGGCAATGAGTAGTATATGTTGGTGCCATTCCGAAACCTTAAATATATTTGGGTTTTTTCTTTAACATATATAAGATGAACTTTCTGTGTCTTCGAAAAAGGGATAATATGTAATTTGGAGATGTAGAGGAAATAGTTTTTTATAATAAAGGAAATATCTATGAATATTGATACATTTAAATAGTTTTATTCTATAGAAGTATATGATTTTAAACTTCAAATAACGGAAGAGATATTTGAAAAATACTCTGGATAGAAAAAAACCGATTTTGTATAAATTTTCTAATTAAATAAAAAATCCATTTATTTTAGAAGAATAAAATATTAATCGCACATCGTTTTGAGACAATACCTTAATTTTTTTAATAATGATTATTACTAATGTGAAATTTTGATCTAACCTGCATTGGAGATCCACCGTTATCTACTTTATCGATACCTTCGCCGCTGTTGCCTCCACCTAAAATGGCAGTGAGGATTTTGAGACCAGCCGCCAAAAGATTGGCCCACGGAGATGGGGCTACGCTGTTATCGTCCAAGCTGTCTGATTTGTTGGGTCCAGTAGCTGTTCCCGGGGGAAAGATCAACTGCATCAACATGCCTGTAAGAGGAGTACTGTTGATAAAAGCTTTTACCAACAGGAGCTCTATTTAAAATGGAGAATTCCAGGTTGCAAGAATGATGAGCTGATGAAGATGATGATGAATTTTCGGCTGATGGTTTATTTGAAAAAAGTTATTTTGGGATGAAGTGAAACCAACATTATTCTTATTTACATAGAACAATGGTGAAATTAGATTCATGACAATTCTGATACTCGTAGATACAATTAAATTTGAGTCCACATTGAGTCTCAAGTTTGTGAAGTAGTTTTTTTTACATACGCCTGGAGTAAAGTAACATTCTAGTATGTGTTTCACACTATACCTTTTTTGCGACTTTTATGGACTTGAGAATACCAAAATTCGTGAATTCTTCCTTCTTTCTCTTACACAAGAACTCTTGAATAATCATGAGATTCTAGCGGTTTATGTGTACGTACATACACATTGCTACAACATTTTTGAAACGCCAAACGTATTACCTAAATGAACGTTAATATCGAAAACTAATTAGAATGTTAAAGAGTGAAGTTAGGTTATGATTCTCGTCAATTAAAAAAATATATCAAAATCTAGGATGAATTAAACTTTCCTCTCATTAAAATGAATCAAACTATCAACTCCTTTGCACATAAAATCATTCTTGGTTCTTCTATTTTATATTTAGAGTGATTATTAGACATAAAGATGTTTCTCAATATTCGTACACTTTTTGTACATTTCGTGAAACCAGAACGTACAGTCTAGGTCCATTTGATGATCTATGATGAAAGCAAATTCTATGATACGTACGTTGTGAACACAGAGGTTACGTATTTGGTAAATTCACGCATACTCGCAGAAAACTACCTTAATGGACTAGATGAAATGAACGCAAATGAATAATTTTCACTCACTTAATAAACTTGACCAGGAGAACCCTTCGCCGTTATTGTCGGAGATTTGATTCGTTTCCAAGTCATTGCTGAGATCGTCCAACGCCACTTTCTTTATAGCGTTAGGCTTTTCCGCGAATTTCCTGTCCTGCCTCTGCGATGGTAACTGTGGCACATCTGATGGAACATTTGATGGAACGAATCCGGTTTGAAAATTTTGTGTTGGTATCACATTTGGGTAGGATATTGTGCTAACTATGGAACTAGATACTAAAAGACTGAACAGTATCCACCCTGTAGTTTTTTGATGCATCTGGAAAGAAAAATAATAAGATTACGTATCACATAAAGTGGACGAGGAAAATTTTTCAATAATTTAAAATTATCGAACATCAAGTATTCTGCGACAAAAAATTTGAGAACCTAAGAAAGTTCTAAAAAAATATATCAGGGGTTGTTGGTTTTATCCTTTCTACAGTTTTTTTAGGGATTCTTTGATAACCAAAAGGAAAATAGTCCTTCAAAATGCACTTCAGTCAAATTTTATTCAAGTTTTTTTATTCAATTCTGTACAGCTTACAAAATTTTTTTATGTGAACTTTCAAATCTTCCCGTGTGCAAACGGTACATTTTGGTATATAAATAAATTGGGTCCAATCGACTTATTTTGACCTCTACTACACGTGGTAGCACTGTGTCCCAGCAATGTTGGGACACCCTGTATATAAGTATATAAGAATTTTGTACCGGACTTTTTTGTATTTAAAATGTTTAATGAACTAATATAATAAATTATCACATAGTATTGTCGGATTTAATGAATGATTTATCAGATCCAATCATTTATAATAATTTCAATCAACTTTTGAAACAAAGTCGACGTTATAACGTATGTATGCTAAATACCGAATCATCTCAGTGTACTTAACAGTCCGATAGCTTTTTCTAGGTCCTCGGTCAACATACCTACATTCAAAAAGTGGGTTACTTCATGTTACAATTACTTTTGCGTTTATGGAGTCATAACTGTTTGAATATTACCAGAATATCGTGCCAGTTTTCTTTCTTACTCACTTCTTTCTGTGTATTCATCCTTCTACTTAACGTGCTGCATTTCTATTTGTTAAAATCGGCAAGAATTTGTGTTAACTAGACTGCAGTCACGTTCTAGTTGGTCCATAGATTCGCACGTTTTATTTCATAGAAACTAATGATAATGAACGATTTTTTCAATATGTATTCCTTTTGAATATAGAGTACGCAAATTAAGATATTATTGCCGAATTGTTAACAAATACCTAACCTTGATTGAAGTAATTTATGTGAAATCTAAGTACGAATGTGTATGTGAAATTTCACAATTGATTGGTTCATCGAAAAACAGAAAATGATAAATTAACTTCTATATAAAATGTGACAAAATGACAATTGTCATCGATAAAAAAGGTGCATTCTTTTTTATCGCCGATAAAAACGCCAGTTCCTCACAGCCCTACATCTAGAACGCTTTAAAAAAATCAGTACACCAAATCAAACAATTCATAGGAATTGTGTATTTAAGGAAAAAAATTTTGAGTTAAAAAGAAATTTATCCAATAAAAAAAGCTTTTGTGTTTTTACTGTTGATAAAACTAATACTACTATAATAGATAAAATAGATGACTAAATTCATTTCAACTTGAGTCACGAAACAAAAAAATCATCGAACTAAAAGACCTAATGATATAGATGTAATATTTTAATCACAGAATTAAAATTCTCCGTTAGGCCAAGCTACAGAGATTTTTTCATGTAAAAAGTGTTAGAAGAAAACCAGCTCCGCCATTGTTTGTCAAATAGTTCCACATGATATAGTGATATGTTTTTCGCTCGACTTTATTCTTTATATCTTTGTTATTAACAATTTTATGCAAAAAATCGCGTTTTATTTTAGTTTTTTGCTTATAAAATTGAAACCATCAGAGTAATCGTGATGGTGTCAATAGACTTATTGTAGAAAATGAAAAGAAGAAAAAAATGAGAGGTCGGACGACTCGATCAGACCCTTAGTCTAAGCGAAAATGCAGTTTTTTCAAAAGTTCATAACTCGGTTATTTTTTGAGTTGTAGCGTAGATCCTCCGGTTAGTATTATTTATCAATATAATCTTTATTTGCGCGAAGAGCAGGAATTGTCCGATGCATAGTTTTTGATCTGTGGCCATTTGAATATTTTACTATGCAATTTTCCAGCAGACCTGAATGCGACAGGTATGGTCTGATTTCAATTAAAAAAAAAGATTTTGAAAGCAGAATTCTCATAGTTCAAAACGTTCATCTTGGTTTTTCATGAAAACGCTGACAAATATGTTAAAAATAAAGCTGAACATGACGAAAAACGGCCGAGAAATAACCGTCATGTTCAAAATGCCGACGCTTTCTAATGTGCTTATCCTTGCCTGCTGCTCTACTCCCACTCTTCAACTATTCTCACGCGCTCGGCCGTTTTTCGTCATGTTCAGCTTTATTTTTAACATATTTCTCGGCGTTTTCATGAAAAACCAAGATGAACGTTTTGGACTATGAGAATTCTACTTTCAAAATCTTTTTTGTAAATTGAAATCGGACCATACCTGTCGCATTCAGGTCTGCTGGAAAATTGCATAGTAAAATATTCAAATGGCCACAGATCAAAAACTATGCATCGGACAATTCCTGCTCTTCGCACAAATGAAGATTATATCGATAAATAATACTAACCGGAGGATCTACGCTACAACTCAATAAATAACCGAGTTATGAACTTTTGAAAAAACTGCATTTTGACCGGTTTTTTCCAATTTTCCCTTAGACTAAGGGTCTGATCGAGTCGTCCGACCTCTCATTTTTTTCTTCTTTTCATTTTCTACAATAAGTCTATTGACACCATCACGATTACTCTGATAGTTTCAATTTTATAAGCAAAATATAAGCGATTTTTTGCATAAAATTGTTAATAACAAAGATATAAATAATAAAGTCGAGTGAAAAACATATCACTATATCATGTGGAACAATTTGACAAACAACGGCGGAGCTGGTTTTCTTCTAACACTTTTTGCTCAAAATGCTCACTCTGAATCTCTGTAGCTTGGCCTACGTACGAACTTAGCATTGCAAACCTTTTAACTTCACTTCAATAATAAAATCGGCACGTTCAAATAATATTGGAAACAAAACTAATACTACTAATACTAATAGACTGCTACAGGAAAGTATTTCAATAAAAAAAAAAACAAAAATTCTGTGAATAAAAAACAAGATACGGAAGGCCTGGATACTTCTTATTTTAACTTGATTTATAAAATGCGAAAATAAATAATTAAATTCTTATAATGAAATCACCTTTTATATGTCTATGGAAAATTTGAACTCTCTCCTCACAATTTTTATCTTTATGGTTACGATAACAACCAAATGTTGATCTTTTTACTGATGGGAAATCATATCATACATCCGCAATATTATGAATTATATTGAACTATTCAGTTGCTAGTCGCCAGTAAAACGATAAACAAATCGGTCCTCAAAAATACATTCATTACAAAAAGAAAATCTAAACAGAAAGAACAAGAAAGGTATTTCTTTGGCACTGTACCTATATGTACAACAACTTTAACATGGAAATTATCCATTGCATCCTGTGTTTTAAATTTCTAACTAAAGAAATCTGAATATGTTGGTAAGTCCTGATGTTTTACTGTTTTGCTATGGCGCTTAAAATGTTTAATTTTGGAAAACTTTAAAATGCTAAATGTTTTTTTAATTTTTGTGTGTGTCAAATATTGTTTGTAAATAAACTAGGCAAAAATTAATATTAAGAGAAATTGTCTATTCCAAGAACCAAAATTGTTCAATTTTTAACAACCTCTTGTACTTCTATTGCTCCATAACAGTATTATAATTGTAAATATGTTTTACGTGTACTTATAACAATTGCTTCTTTATTTTATCTGATTGTTGTATTGTAAACTTAAAGAAGAAGATATTAATCAACATTTCATATCTTTATGTTTGGTTCTTTAATATTTTAAATTAACTATAATGTTACCTGTTCTATAACGTGTCTATAGTTGTGAATTTGCCATTTCTGTTTTTAGTATCCTGAGGATGACAATATAACTTGTCGAAACGTTGATATTAACATAAGATAGATTTCTGTGTGTTTTTTTCACTGGCCCTCTCCAATTATCTACCAATTATACAAAACTAATACTTTCAAGTAAATATTGATTTTGTAATTTATGAAAGTGTAAAGTTCAATATGTTTAATTATTAAATAACCAATTGATTGGACCGATACTTGATAAAAATTCATAACAATAATCTAAATAAAATTTGGATATGTGATTTTTACAATATTTTGCAAACATAACAACAATAAAGAATTAGAAATATTACATGCAGAGAAGAAAAGCTATAAACTTAATTTATTAGTAGCACTTGAAATTAATATTAAAAAAAGTTACAATAATAAGATGTGAATAATTCTACCTTGTTAAATTTATTTTAGTAAAATATTGAATCTTTGTATCTGGTATGTTTACCCAATTTTATATTATTATCTACCTGCCAATAATAATGATAATAATAATAATAATAATATTTTTATTTCATTTAGACCATTTACATGATATTGGAAAAGTCAGTGGAGAAAAGACAATACATTGAAATAAATCACAGTATAAACAAACACAAAAGGGTATAAAAAACATCAAAAGCTACATTCCACAAATTCATCAAGGCTATAAAAAGAGTATTGCCACAGGAGATCCTTGAGAGATTTTTAAACAAATTAAAATTTTGAACTTTTCTCATAGAGACTGGTAGTTTATTATACAACTGTATGCCAGTGTAGGATGGACTCTTTTCAAAAAAAGTAGTACGATGAGGCGGTATTCTAAGAAGACTGCCATGCCTTGTCTCATAGTTATGACTGTCAGCACTTTTAATGAATTCATTCAGATTATTTTTAACGAATAGAATATTTTTATAAATATAGATACAGGGGAGAGTTAGAATTTTGTTTCTCTGGAAGAGGCCTCTACAGGAGGTTCGCTTATCAATCCCAAAGATAAGAAGTATTACTTTTTTTTGTAAAACAAACAATTTCGTTGAGAATCTAGAGTTTCCCCATATTATAACCTTATAGGACAAATGAGAGTATGTCATCGCATAATAGATGTTTATTAGTTGTTGCTGGGAAAATATATCCTTTAGTTGCAAGATTGCATAGTAGCTGCTACATATCTTCTTAGATATATGCTCAGCACATGCCTGAAAAGAAAGTGATGAGTCAATGAAAGTTCCAAGGAACTTTGCCGACTCGGAAGTCGTCATAATAATTCTTTCAGTATGTATTTCAAAAGACGTGTTGGATCCATTAGTGATATTGAACTTCATTAAAACCGTTTTCTCATTATTTAAAATTAGGTGATTTTTTGAACACCATTCGGTAAAATTATTATATAATGAAATTAGGTTAACTGCCAGTTCTTCAGGAGAATTGCCACAAGTTGCGAAGGAGACATCGTCCACATATATGACCGTACATTTCGTTTTCATATATTTAGGTAGCTCATTCATAAACATTATGAATATAAGTGGACCCAATACAGAACCCTGTGGGACAGCTAGGTTAACAATTGCCTCATTTGAGTGGGTTTGATTTATTTTGACGGCTATTTTCCTACAGATTTTGTTTAGGTTTACCCATCCTCATTTGTATTTCTCATTTCTATATTTTCAAGATATTCAATCTGAAGAAGCCACTGTGTTTGGCTAAACAATTGTTATGTTTAACAAAATATAGTGAAAATGAAAAACCCAATCTTTATTTACATTATTGTTTAATTATTCGTTTCGTATTCTTTTATATGTTAATTGATGTAAACTGGCATTCTCTAATGAAGTAATTGTTACTGTAATATTATTAAGTTAATTTCAGAGATCATTGTATTCTGTGGTTAAACTGTAATTTTGATTTTAATCTAGAACATGTACGTCAAGTTTCCTTCAATAATTACACACGTGTGTCTATAATCTGATTATGCCTCTCTGTGATCTCATGTTTGATTTGTATTTCTGTGTTAATTTCTAAGAATTTTATGGTAAATAAGCCATCATTGCAGATTCATTCCTCACGCCTTAATTTACCATGTTGTATCCAAAGAAATTATCACACTTACCGAAAATGTAGCACAAGCTACGTATGTTTACAAGACTGAGTTACGTAGGTCAGCTAACGGCATCTCGAAGTGATACAAGGACAAGGTTGTAAAAAATGAGACGAGTCAAGTCACTGCGCTTTTAAATATGCAAAATATTTCATTCACTGCCTCAGGTCATTAGAGACAGTATTCTGGCATTCTATTTGCGAAAATTAGTGGAGTTCGGAAAAAAAATGCAGTGTCTTTGAATCCACGAAAAATACAGAATAGCTGCGTTCAAGACCACAGAATAAGCGTTTGTTGCAACTTGTTGAATTTTTACCGTTATTGTTAAGATTGTTAACACGGTTTATGATTCATATTTCTGACAGTTTGATGTCCACTTTGAATTAAACATCTGAATTAATTGATTTGCCAATTTATAATGTTGTTACTTACGAAATACTTTATTTTACAGATTATTCCAGAGACGAAAGTTTGTGGGCGATTAAATTGCTCGTAAAATATTCATTATATCGAATATTTAATGTCTTATTCATAATTGAGCAAAATACAACTTGATGATAGAGTTATTAACACCAATGCACAATCAAATAAAAGAAATGCTGTGATCTGAAGAAACTACCTTGAAATGGACAGAAGGCGCCATTCAGACATAAACGTTAATGGTTGAAAAATAATGGAAAGAAAGTACTTCTTTTATACGTAATTACTTTTCTAACGATTTAAAGACAATCTCCTCCACACAGATGGATTATGTCTACTTATTTCTTCTGCTAAGATATAAACTTCAAGAGGAAATTTAACCAGAACATTTAAGTATTTTTATCTTGAAAATCAAGTTCATTTTATTTCTAGTATCAATTTTAAATTCTAAAGTTTATATTCTAAGTAATTTTTCAATTGTACTCTAATAATGAAATGTTTTTGGTGTTGCTATTTCCTTCATAATAATTGTACTTCCCCATCGAATTATAAAAATAGAGAAATTTTAGAACAATGTGAGGATACGTTTGGACACGCTTGGTAATCAAATTGATATTTAAAATGACATAATTAATAGAAACAATAATGAACAATAGATGAAGATGTCGCAATGAGTCAAGCTTTCTGAATAAGAAAACTTGATTGTGTTTTTTTCGGAATATTGAATATTGTCATTATATATAAAATTATTATTTCACAATGCACAAATACAATTGAAATGCTTTGCAACAAAGGGAAATTGAGAGCGTTTTAGTGAATGAGTGTAAATGGTGAAAATTTCATGATACTTCTTTGTTACGTGGAAAAATTGTTGCAATTGACGAAAGAGTAGTAATTTTTACAATTCAATAAGATTTCTACAGGAAAAGAAAATAATTTAACAACTAGATATACTTACTCAACTTTACATTTTGAAAACTAAAATAATCCTTGGTTTTTCAAAAAATTATTGAAGAGAATCATCAAATAAGTATGATACTATGTGGTTTTTATTTTTTATGAATTTTTCATTTTCATGATTAATATACAGCAAATATTTAAGCTAATTTAGTTTTCTGATTCTTGACTAGTTAAACTTCGCAGATGTACGCCAATGCAGTTGCACAGACCGAAGAAATTTTCTATGGTTTGACGACCATATCATGGCTGACTATACAGAAAGTGACCTGGTTCCGACGAACGAAATGGTGACAAATTGTTAGCGTAGATTTAAGTTGAGTTTCGCTTGTCGGCATCAGAAAATTCACGATAAATGCATCATATACATGAGTTGAAAAGCGAGAATTCTAGACACGAGAGTATTGCTGATAGATAATAAAAATTATCGATAAAGTTGAATCACATTCAGAATTTATAACGGTCACATAATAATATGGAAAATTTAAATAAAAAATAAACTGTCCCTTCTGACAATTCCCGGAAACCACCTTGATACAACTCAACTGTCAGTCTCTTTAAGTTATTCTATGTAACTGAGGCATTAATCTCTATTTTTTCTATGTAATAGGTACGTTCAAACCTGCCACAGGGAATATTTAGTCACAAATAACTCAAAACTAAATCTAATATATAATTACCCCAGAAGTGAAAAAATACTTCTTTTTTCGTCAATCTTATAAGATCTTTCAAACTCTGATTCAGCTGTGCTTGCATTTATAAATCAATTTTTTGACAAATAAGGTATTATACAATTTAATTATATGAAAAAATATTTTATATTTTCATTCGATTTTTTATATCAACTTATTGACAATTCATAAAATTGGAATAATTTATAATTGTTGGTACAGTAATTTTTAGTTACTATTTTATTATAATTTATCAAGCTGACACCGAATAATATTCTAATTATCTTATTGAATATTTGAGATGATCAATGAATTTATAACTTTTTCATTATGTCGATATTTATTCTCTATTATGTATTTCAGTATAATATTAAATTTTAATGAATATTTTGGTCCTATTTCTATAGAAAATGAAAAATATGTCTCTCTTTAAAATGTGCTGTATAACTTAATTAAATATGAATAATGCGTTTTATCAACTTGTTCGAACCATGTTTTATATGTTCTTCTAGTTCATTTATCATACTATAAGAATAGCAATTCAAAACTTCAATTCTGATCTATTATTAAGATGTTAAATGAATGCAAAAACGATTTTGAAGACACATACCTAGTCTATTATTCAGTTCACTGGTTCTTCAGTTTTGTTATTAATTATTTATTTTTTATACCCGTATAAATTAATATGGTCCACTTATACAAGATTGAATACGGTACTATTTAATTTCATCTAACTGTTTATCTGCTAGAAAAATATATTCTTGGTATATTTCAAGGCAAGAAGAAATCTTATAATAATAGTTTGTTACACGCAAAATGGATTTAAAAATATAAATCTCTTTATGAACCGTTTGAAAGCACAATCTTTTAGACGGTTAAACTTTGAAGAAATTCCTGTTTAGAAAACGACACAGAATTTGAATCTCAAATGATACATCGTGTATTTATAATGTAATTTGAGTGTAACTGAAAAGTAACCAAAAATTCTTCTACTGATAACTATGGTTTATGTAGGAGCAGTCTGAGATTTTTGGATGATCTATGGCATAGCAGTCATTTTCTTGAGAAAAGTACAGATTTAATAATATCTTTTGATTTTTTATGCTTATTGATATCAAAGTCAGCCAAATAAATTTACAGTAGTACACCACAGAATCTACTGATTGGTAAATATATCTATGACTTTCCTACAAGTATTTTAGAAGATAGCATTCTTAAATTGAAAACACTACCCTTATGACAGCGTTTCTCAAACTTCCAGGATTCGTGGTCCATTTTTCAATGAAATTTCATCACGCATATAATAAAATGTATACCTACAATAATAATGTATTTTGAGTTTTTGGGCTCTGAACTTACACTACGATCTTAATCTTAATCATTACATGTTACGAGTGGGTTAGGGATCCATTTCATAATATTGCCGAAGGAAGAAACTTTCATAGACTTCACGACAAGTGGCTAAACCGAAAGACAAAATGGATTTAAAAATATAAATCTCTTTATGAACCGTTTGAAAGCACAATCATTTAGACGGTTAAACTTTGACGAAATTCCTGTTTAGAAAACGACACAGAATTTGAATCTCAAATGGTACATCGTGTATTTATAATGTAATTTGAGTGTAACTGAAAAGTAACCAAAAATTCTTCTACTGATAACTATGGTTTATGTAGGAGCAGTCTGAGATTTTTGGATGATCTATGGCATAGCAGTCATTTTCTTGAGAAAAGTACAGATTTAATAATATCTTTTGATTTTTTATGCTTATTGATATCAAAGTCAGCCAAATAAATTTACAGTAGTACACCACAGAATCTACTGATTGGTAAATATATCTATGACTTTCCTACAAGTATTTTAGAAGATAGCATTCTTAAATTGAAAACACTACCCTTATGACAGCGTTTCTCAAACTTCCAGGATTCGTGGTCCATTTTTCAATGAAATTTCATCACGCATATAATAAAATGTATACCTACAATAATAATGTATTTTGAGTTTTTGGGCTCTGAACTTACACTACGATCTTAATCTTAATCATTACATGTTACGAGTGGGTAAGGGATCCATTTCATAATATTGCCGAAGGAAGAAACTTTCATAGACTTCACGACAAGTGGCTAAACCGAAAGACAAAATGGATTTAAAAATATAAATCTCTTTATGAACCGTTTGAAAGCACAATCATTTAGACGGTTAAACTTTGACGAAATTCCTGTTTAGAAAACGACACAGAATTTGAATCTCAAATGGTACATCGTGTATTTATAATGTAATTTGAGTGTAACTGAAAAGTAACCAAAAATTCTTCTACTGATAACTATGGTTTATGTAGGAGCAGTCTGAGATTTTTGGATGATCTATGGCATAGCAGTCATTTTCTTGAGAAAAGTACAGATTTAATAATATCTTTTGATTTTTTATGCTTATTGATATCAAAGTCAGCCAAATAAATTTACAGTAGTACACCACAGAATCTACTGATTGGTAAATATATCTATGACTTTCCTACAAGTATTTTAGAAGATAGCATTCTTAAATTGAAAACACTACCCTTATGACAGCGTTTCTCAAACTTCCAGGATTCGTGGTCCATTTTTCAATGAAATTTCATCACGCATATAATAAAATGTATACCTACAATAATAATGTATTTTGAGTTTTTGGGCTCTAAACTTACACTACGATCTTAATCTTAATCATTACATGTTACGAGTGGGTTAGGGATCCATTTCATAATATTGCCGAAGGAAGAAACTTTCATAGACTTCACGACAAGTGGCTAAACCGAAAGACAAAATGGATTTAAAAATATAAATCTCTTTATGAACCGTTTGAAAGCACAATCATTTAGACGGTTAAACTTTGACGAAATTCCTGTTTAGAAAACGACACAGAATTTGAATCTCAAATGGTACATCGTGTATTTATAATGTAATTTGAGTGTAACTGAAAAGTAACCAAAAATTCTTCTACTGACAACTATGGTTTATGTAGGAGCAGTCTGAGATTTTTGGATGATCTATGGCATAGCAGTCATTTTCTTGAGAAAAGTACAGATTTAATAATATCTTTTGATTTTTTATGCTTATTGATATCAAAGTCAGCCAAATAAATTTACAGTAGTACACCACAGAATCTACTGATTGGTAAATATATCTATGACTTTCCTACAAGTATTTTAGAAGATAGCATTCTTAAATTGAAAACACTACCCTTATGACAGCGTTTCTCAAACTTCCAGGATTCGTGGTCCATTTTTCAATGAAATTTCATCACGCATATAATAAAATGTATACCTACAATAATAATGTATTTTGAGTTTTTGGGCTCTAAACTTACACTACGATCTTAATCTTAATCATTAAATGTTACGATTGGGTTAGGGATCCATTTCATAATATTGCCGAAGGAAGAAACTTTCATAGACTTCACGACAAGTGGCTAAACCGAAAGACAAGTTAGTAATAAATAATTCTATGAATTTTGGGCAGGGGTAGATGATGAGTTTTCTGCAATACAAACAAGATCATTTCGCATTCTATGACCATTTTGAGCATCTTACCTTTGTGAAATTGGGTGTTCGCGGTGGCTTCTTTGAAGACAAAATAAACATCTCTTTGAAGACAAAATAAACATCTCTTTGAAGACAAAATAAACATCTCAACTAAATATAGAAAAAAACATCCAAGTGCGAGTCGGACTCGCGCACCGAGAGTTCCGTAAAAATTTTTTTTATATGATGTGACTAAAAATTAACGGTTTTTGCAATTTTTTTAAAATCTGTGCTCTAAGACGTTGTTTCGTACCAAATTTCAAGATTCTGAGTTCACGGGAAGTAGCCTGTAGGTTTTGGTTCCCTTGCGAGTGTGGAAATTTGCAGCACAAACGGCTGTATCTTTTGATTGCGTTGGCTCAGAAGTTTGATTTTTTCACAGCTCTAAGGGACAGTAGACCTGAGTATTTGATATAAATTCCAGCTTGATACCTCCACGCTTTCCTGAGAAAAAGGATCTTGATAGACAGACAGACGGAAAGACAACAAAGTGATCCTATAAGGGTTCCGTTTTTTCCTTTCTAGGTACGGAACCCAAAAAAAATGAGAATTCCTATTTCTAATATCAAGCCTTCTTCGAAAAATTTTGCTCCGCAAGACAGGCCGGAGGATATCACTAATAATTGTTAAATTTGTTTTCAATTTAGTAAGTTTTGATTAAGAAGGTTTTGATTTAGTAAGTTGTTTTAATTTAATAAGTTAATCATTGAATATTTTGACGAAATATCCTTTCAGTCATTTAATCAAATTTTTCATGTATTATTTTTCCTTGGATATGTTCGCATCCTCTTAAGTGTGCTCATGTTCCCCTAGGGGGCACGCCTGACAAGTTAAGAATCGTCAGCTTATGACAAATATGTTGAAATTATAACAAAATATTCCATATTTTCAGACGAAACACGTCAATATTCATCAATCCGTGTATGCAGTTTCTACATTAATTAAACGTAGGTTGGATCTGAGAAAACGAATTTCATTCATCAACCGGACGTGACGACATCAAACTCAACTTGTCAAGAATTCAAAAAATGGAGGAGTTCCGTCCCAAGTGAAAGTGATTTCCAATGGAATTGAGACTGATTTTGTATGCAACATTTGAATCACCAGGATGAATATACCAATATTTCGGGTACATTGAACCTGGTAACATTCTGAATTACACAGGGCGATTCATGCGAATTTCCCCAGGGGAATTTCCGCCACAATGGAATGTATCTGTTGTTCTCTTATACTTTGCCGATTTATCATGTCTTTAGTTTAAATATATGATAGGCATTTTATGTTTGTGGTCAGCGACCATTTCGTTTTTTCCAGTTTCACTTTCATTTTTACGAATTTGAAATAATCTTTTAAGGGATGGAACGAAGGGTTCCGTAGCATTGACTATGCCCCCCTTGAATATTCATTTTATTTTAATTTTATTATTTATTACTAAAGTTAAAATACAACTGACTATTTTGTGAATATTGCCTACCTGTTACCTTTTATTGATATCGAGAAAAAATAGGCGAAAAATGGCGTTTTTTTTGTATGGGAGCCCCCCTTAAATATTCATTTCATTTTAATTTTATCACTCATTATTGATGTAAAAATACAACTGAGTATTTTGTGCATATTTCAAGTGCCTACCTGTTGCCATTATTGATATCGAGAAAAAAGGGCAAAAAAATCGCGTTTGTTGTATGGGAGCCCCCTTAAATATTCATTTAATTTTGTTTTTAGTATTTGTTGTTATAGCGGCAACAGAAATACATAATTTGAGAAAATTTCAACTGTCTAGTTATCACGGTTCTTGAGATACAGCCTGGTGACAGACAGACGGACGGACAGACAACGAAGTCTTAGTAATGGTTCCGTTTCTAGCCTTTGGGTACGGAACCCTAAAAAATAATTTTTTTTTACTGTAGCGATCTATCTATTATATTTTGCAGTGAAATGCAAATGGTTTTCTTGAACTATAATTTGTTCAGTGGGGGGAGGGTGCATTAAGATAGGAGCCCTTGAATATTAATTATGTCAAAATTAGTTTAATAGCTAGAAAGTTCTTTCAATACCCATATTAACTCTGGATGAAGTATTTATGAAGCACCTATATTCATCGAAAGTATAGATATATAGGTACTTAAAATATTGGATTGATCAATAATTGTTTACTAGGTACATGATAGTTGACTATTATGAAAATAAAAAAGAGGTGAATCTAATCACATTAAGTATGATAAAAAATTTGAGCGACTTGAGCTCAAATTTTGAGTACAAGATGAAGCTTTGAGAATTTCCACACTTCCACAAAATTGTTCTTTATATAGGTGCATAGGTACCTATTTTAGCGAACAAACTCCCTGATGAATCTTTTCGGTCTTAACTTCAATATATTTCGGTGATTCTTCTATGCATGTCTTAGAAGTTGACAGTCTTTCTTCAGACATTAAATAATCGTTAGTCCAAAGTTGAGAGTGAAAATAATAATATTTACATTTCCAATATTAGAAACTATATGAACTACATAGAATAAAAACAAAGAATTACAACTAATTCATCAAATTACCTTCAGATCATAAGCCATCTTTAACTGACTAAGATCCTATTAATCAGAGAAGTTTAAGAAGCTATTAAATTCACATTGAACTGTTAAGTTAGTTAGGCATCCCGCAAGGTATCGATTTGGGCCCATTGCTTTTAACAATTTTCTTGAATGATCTTGAGGCGCCAGATTCTTTGCTGATAAAATATGCCATGAATCTGCTAATCAAACCTTCCAAACTGATTCCGAACAATAACTTCATCATGAATGAAAAGACAGATATTGTTCAGTTTAACAATTCAGGGAGTAGATTAGAAGAATTTTCCGATGGAATTAGTGTAGATATATGAATTTTATTCATGATTTTGAAATATATCATTTAATATAATAAATCTTTTGTATATTCACAAATTTTTTCTCCAATCATCAAGAATTTTTTTCTAGTGAATGACTTACGTTAGATATTCATCACATTATATAAGTTTAACAGGAAATAGAACTTACAGCAAATGTTTAAAATTTTACAGTGACCTACCATAACGATTAAGTGATATTGAATCACAGAGCAACCTCCAAAGGTTTGCTGAACGAAATTTCATAGACTTAGAACCTAAGAACTCGATATTTAAGAATGATAAATAGAATACGCTATTTACTAGTTATTTATGTACCAAGTGAATTATATCTATGTATGAGGTCCAAGTTTAATATATATTGGGGTGTGTTTGAGGACATATGTAATATATGTTAGGCCTAGTTTGAGGACCAAAGAGACGGTCCTTCCTTGCCTACATTATAGAAACCTGTATGTAATAGTAGAAAACTTTTGTGATAATAAATACCAAGAGTTGATGATTCCTCTGTAAAAATAAATAAAAGAAGAAGAGTATTGCGGTCATAGAGATTGAGAACTAGAACCAGAGAGTTATGTTTCTTATTGTCGTCGGTACTATTCTAATTCTACTATATTATGTTAACTATAAAATATAATATGAATGGTCATACCTAAAGAATGAATAAATGTTTATTGTTTTTGTATGAACATTCTTTACCGTGTAGCATTCGAATGTATGATTTACCTGGAATAAATTTATGTTTTTTATTTGTAACATTTCAATGGTTGTTTGAATAAATTACGTAAAAACGAGTTAAATTTGATCTTAAAGTACAGTATTCAAACAAATATGTTCAACTATTAGGTTACTATGTACATGAGTATATGTAATCATGAATAGAATCAACACATTGTACCTTCCTTGTAATTTGAAGATGAGTAAAGACGCAGCTCAAGCAGTTTTTGTTCCTATAATCAATTACAAAACAATAGCAATGTTCAATAATTATACTTTTAATATGCTAACGTGAAGTACAGTTAACCACTTTCATCACAATATACCTACTGTATTTTAACTTTATTTTAATACGGCATACAACAAAAGATTTTTATTAGCCAGTTAAAACCGAAAAAAACCAACATTGTTTTACTTGCAAATAATCATTCTTCATGGACTACAAATACCAACACTGACATGATCTGTATCAAATATTTTACCAATGTTGGAGAAAAAAATATATACAAGGCATTAGATATTTTAAATTTTTACTTTCAGTGCTTACTAAGTGAATTAATTCACAAATGTTCTTTCAAAAATCTGGAATTGAAAACGAGTATTCTGTAATACAGGTACTGGAGAGAAAATTAGGGGTAATCAGTATTGTAACAAAAAGATTAATTGAAGAAATAAACCCTGCTAGAATAGAAAGATATATGACCCCAATATAAATAAGTGTAAATCAAGGTAGCAGGGATTCTGTAGATCATTGAAAACTTATAAAATTTAATGTTTAATATACATTTGTTGATTTTTTATCGCAGTTTAAAGATTTTCATATTAAATACTCTCAAAATTAGAGATAACGTTTAATGGCTGAAACTTGTGAGATTTGAAAAAACGTATGAATCGGATCTAGTAACGCACGTGGTGCATACAAGACTTTAGTTTTCACGAAAAAATTATTTTATTATAATGAAAAATTGATTTTAAAATCGGTTCATTGCTCCTATACTTTCCATTTTCCTTCTCATAGTAGGCATGTCATTTGTTGATATTTTGACGTTTGTGAATATTTTTGTCATCATATTTAGTATCTCGTACATCATTGTACGACGAGAAATGAAGCAACTTCCATTAATTAAATACTTCATAATCCTTGTCGTATTCGACTGTGGATTTCTCCGGCAATGAATTATTCGCAGCTTTGGCTGCATTTTCTGTGATATTCTTGAGTAAATTCATATTCATTTCCATTATTTCTATAAGACTACACAAAGAAAGCAGCAATGACATTCACTAAATATGATGACAAAAATATTCACAGATGTCAAAATATCAACAAATGACATACCTACTATGAGAATGAAAATGGAAATTATAGGAGCAATGAACCGATTTTAAAATCGATTTTTCATTATAATAATAGTTATTTTCCTAACAAGTGCGGAAAGAGATATTTTCCCGCACGAAACTGCCGAAAACGACGCGAAGCGGAGTTCGTGTAAGCAGTTGAGTGCTGGAAAGACTCTTTCCGCACGAGTTAGGGACAATATTTTTTCTACAAGCGCTTAATTTAACGGAGATTTTAACACACCGATGAAATTCGATTTGATATATTCAAATAATTTCATACTAATGACATATTATATTAATTCACATGTCGTTTCCATAGTAACGTCGTCGGTGGCGTTCGGTGCATAGAGACATATCATTATTCAGTTTATTCTCTAATAAAAGCGTGCGGGAAAAATCCCCGCTATTCCATTACCGCACGCAAACGCGTGCGGTAATGGAATAGCAGGGGTTTTTCCCGCACTGTTTGGTAATGTGACTCTTTACGAATTGAAATGCGTGCGGGAAAAGGGTTGAAAGCGCACGCTTGTAGAAAAAATAATTTTTTCGTGAAAAATAAAATCTTGTATGCACCACGTGCGTTACTAGATTCTAACGCCCATCAGGCGTTAGGATCTATATAACGCACTTGGTACATAAATAACTATTAATATCAATTCCTGTAACATGCATTTCGAAAGGTGACTGTGATCAATCTGTAAGGTTCCTAAATAGATCGACCCCTAGCGAATGAACTTATGCCACCGAAAGTCTCGAAAAAGATTACTAATTAGATTTATTCTATGTTTTCAAGGTTCATTTAATATCTCCACACTCCACATGAGATTGTAGGTGTCATTGACTTCCTCATTATTTGTTTTGATTTGTGTTCAACTCCTCCATTTCCGAACAGTTAAATTACAGGTGATTATATTTTTCTTTTTGACGTTTAAAAAGATGAGTGCAGCTACCTTTCACAGATGCTCATCAATTTGGAAAATTACAAGTGAACGGTTCTATATTCAACATCTGTCCACCTGTTGAACTGCAAATTAATTCAACATGCAGAATACTGGTTTAATAATCGTTATTACATTATTTTACGGTTAAATTAAGGTGTTGAATACGAAGTTCGTAGCACACTTCAGTGATCTAGCGGGTACGATTAATGGAACGCACTGAATTTTAGTTAATTTATGTGGAATTATGATTCATGTGAATAGAAGCAGCAAAGTTCGAGTCGATTATATAAAAAACGTAATTGTGTGAGATATGCATAAGTTCATTCATTTATATCTTCACAACAATGATCCTAAGAGTAATTATATAATGAAAAATTAGTATCAAAAGTTCAACGAATAATATCAGAAAAAAGATAAAAAATTATATAAAAAAATATATATAAAAATTTATATACATTATGTGTATGTGCGTTCCATAAAATGAAATAAAGGTATCACAACTCATTCCAACAAAAATAGCTTGGGAATTGATGAATGATGCAAGAGAAAGTATATCTTTCTCAATTGAAAGTCTTGTAGGGCATTATCCTGATTGAAAAGAAGAATGTGATCATATTCCAAGAAAGTTATGGATGAGAAACAATTCTTCGAATTGAAGTTTGTGACATTAGATTTCTTGACGAAACGTTAACTGTTTAATAAAGACGGATTTCGAACTAAAAAGGCCTGTTATTGATAAAAAACAAATGAATAAATAACAATAAAACGCAAGCATGAAGAATTTATTATATATATAATATATAAGAATATATTATATATATATATATATATATATATATATATATATATATATATATATATATGTATATATAGGTATATATATATATATATATATATGTATATATAGGTATATATATATATATATATATATATATATATATATATATATATATATATATATATATATATATATATATATATATATATATATGTATGTATAAAATATTTTCTAATTTTTGTCCAGTAATTTGGTTTGTTTCATTGAAATATATTTGAAACATTCAAAGAAAGTACAGTCTTCCTATTTATTCAAGAGTGATTATATTAAAAAAGTATTTTTGAAGATTGTTGAATTCTTATTTAATTTTAGAAAATAATAATTTTATAGTTGAATGGAATGCGTTAAAATTCGTATTCACAATTACGAATTTTTTTATATAGATGAACTAGAATATTTTCGAAAATTGTGAAAAAGTTTTTGTATAATTTTCTTCTGCTGTTGATGCTTTCTTAATGTCTGAAAAACTGATACAACCATGAAACTTGTTATGTATAATTTCCTTAAAATCTTCTCATATTTTTGAAAGACAATGACATATATTTTTCAAATAAGATACCCAAAAATATCAACATGAAAAATTGAGAATATTACCTAATTCTGATCGACGAATAAAAAAAAAAAGTTCAATTCAAATCTGAAACTTGTGATGTAGTCTTTCCATATTTTTTAAAGACGACATATATATTTTCCAAGTAAGATATTCAAAATACCTACGAAAAAAAAAATTATATTTCTATATTCTAACTTTTTTCTCGAAGTATCTTTATTAAAGGGCCTCATCAATAATAAAAAAAGCACTTTAAAAGGTACTATTCGCATACAACCGACAAAGGCAGTACCTAAGGTATCCCCTTTCTAGCACGACAGATAAGAAACTGTCCACTCACCTTAAAGATATTTTCACTTTACAAAATCAAAAGAAGAACCAGGTAACAATCTCAAATCTATCGAAGAAGCTTCCACACTTGTTGCACTACTTGAAGTGATTCTCTGGTACCTTGAACTTGGGTTTATATACGATGACCCAGTTACCTCGTCTAGCTCACGATGGTAAGTCGCTGAAGATGTTGGAAGTTCCTTGATAAGCGGTTTTTACACTTCTCTTCTTCTTCTTTGTGCGTGCGATTGACTGCCTGTCGGTTGATGATGAATCTGGAATTCGAGGTGGCCGCTGTCGGGTATTTTGGCGTCAAAAATGGGCCGGAGGAAAATGCAAGGGAAATATTTAGGACAGGATCTGAATTCGAAAGTTTCGGGGCAATATGAAAGCAAGCGGAAACTCCTGACCTAGTTTGAATGTTATTTCGTCGCTATTACTTGGAATCGATAATATCTAACTATTGACGAAAGTGAAAATACAGTTAATTTCTGGATCTGTAAAAAAGAAAATACAACAATAATTCCTTTGTTTTGTGTATCATTTTATTATAGTGTTCACAAGCTTACATTGTGATTTTTTTTCATATTGACTGGAAGAAAAGTGTATCTATTATTTAGTTTACATAATTTGTAAAAGGTAAAGGTATATATATATATATATATATATATATATATATATATATATATATATATATATATATATATATATATATATATATATATATATATATATATATATATATACAGGGTGATTCATTAAGAATGTCCAATCTCTGAACTGTAGATTCTAGACCTCAAAATATGATGATTCTGCTCAACATGCCTTATGCAAATATTGCTAGTTTCCGAGATACGGGGTGTTCAAAGTTTAAATTCAAATTTTGATTTTCGCAAT
The DNA here is from genome assembly GCA_030704885.1 of Cynegetis impunctata. NCBI lineage: Eukaryota > Metazoa > Arthropoda > Insecta > Coleoptera > Coccinellidae > Cynegetis > Cynegetis impunctata. The sequence goes on along the minus strand of JARQZK010004357.1, from coordinate 591,311 downwards.
AATTTTTTATGTTTTAACAATTTCTCTTTGAAAATTGGCAATTTTACGTTTTCTGGCATGAGGAATCATAATTTGCACTCTAATTTAACATTGCTAATAGAGGGCGCTAGTTACACTTGTTTGTGTTAATTAAAACAGAGTAAACTTTTTTTGGGCTAAACTTACAACTAAAATAATAAAAAAATATTAAAAAGCGTTAAATTCTACAAAAAAAAGTTACCCTTCTTTGATTCGTGTAACTCAATGGGTTATCGAGTTATTTGCTTCTAAAAAGTTCAATAAATTTTAATTTTTTCATAAAAAATTTTATTATTCCTTAAATATGTAACAATAACAAATTTGTAAACAAAAATAAAAAACTTAAACCATTTACTTCAATGCACTTTATGATCCGCTGAGTGTAACTAGCGCCCTCTATTAACAATGTTAAATTAGAGTGCAAATTATGATTCCTCGTGCCAAAAAACGTAGAATTGCCAATTTTCAAAGAGAAATTGTGAAAACATAAAAAATTATTGCGAAAATCAAAATTTAAATTTTGAACACCCCGTATCTCGGAAACTAGCAATATTTGCATAAGGCATGTTGAGCAGAATCATAATATTTTGAGGTCTAGAATCTACAGTTCAGAGATTGGACATTCTTAATGAATCACCCTGTATATATATATATATATATATATATATATATATATATATATATATATATATATATATATATATATATATATATATATATATATATATATATATATATTTATATATATATATTTATATATATATATATATATATATATATATATATATATAATATTGATTGAAACGACGTTCCCTAGGCTATATATTACATATTATTAAATAGCAGGCATTGAATTTGCGCATGTATATTGTTTTTGGGGGCACCTTCTTCAGTGTACAAGGAATTCGTATATTTCATTAAATGTACACATATAAATTATTTTGGAGGACACCTTCTTCAGTGTACAAACAATTTGTTGGCACATACCTTCAGAACGTGGAAGAAATTAAAATGAGAATTGTATAATTCCTGTATCCAATTTATGAGAACTATAAAGAATTACTGTCAGGTAAATTGGAAGTGCCTATACTTCCATTTTGAAGGAGACATGAGAGTGAAAAGGTAATTCGGAACAGTATGTATATATGTATGTATATTATGAGAGACTTCTTCTTGACATACTCTGAGTGGCGCTTTAAAACTGCCAACCTGGATTATTGTCTTTGGTTATTTTTCTGGAAAATCCTAAATAGATCGTCAATTTATGGATGTAGAGTCAATCACAGGTCACAGGGTGTCAATCCCTAGAAGAATCTTAAATGCGGGTCAAGTGGAACATTATTTTAAAAATTTTTCATTTCACTTCACAAACATGTTAAATGTTTTGTTCTGTCTTAAAATTAATGTAAAAAATATATCGAAAGTATTTGTGAAATAAATCGATATAATTAATTGATATCTATTCACTTCGAAACAGAAAATCTTTGTTCAACATATTCCCGAACATTTTGTAGCATTATGTTATTTCACCACATGCTATCACTTTTCAGTGGCGAAGATCTTCTAAAGAGATATGTTGCGTTTTATAAATAACTCCTTTCAAATTCACTCATAAAAAAGTCCGATGGTATTAAATCTGGGGATTTTGGAGGCCATTCAATGGAACCCATTGATCGGGAAAATAATGATTCAACAAAAGCGCCACCCGGTATGTTAGATACTTACCAAAATGTACATATTTTAGAATTAATAGAAATGAGTAATAAAATTTTTGTTCAACATTTTTCCGAACATTTTGTAACATTATGTTATTTCACTACATGCTATCACTTTTCAGTGGCGAAGATCTTCTGAAGAGCTAGGTTCTTTTTTATAGATATCACTTTTCCAATGACCTCATAAAAAAAAGTTCATTGGTATTGAATCTGGGGATCTTGGAGGCCATTTAATGAAACCCATTGATCGGGAAAATAATGATTCAACAAACGCGCCACCCGGTATGGTAGGTACGTACCAAAATGTACGTATTTTAGAATTAATAGAAATGAGTAATAAAATCTTCGTTCAACATTTTTCCGAAAATTTTGTATCATTATGTTATTTCACCACATGCTATCACTTTTTAGTGGCGAAGATCTTCTAAAGAGCTAGGTTCTTTTTTATAAATATCACTTTTCCAATGACCTCATAAAATAGTTCATTGGTATTGAATCTGGGGATCTTGGAGGCCATTCAATGAAACTCATTGTCGGGAAAATAATGATTCAACAAAAGCGCCACCCGGTATGTTAGATACGTACCAAAATGTAGGTATTTCAGAATTAATAGAAATGATCATATTTTGCTCAGGAGGAAACTATTCCGTGCAAATAATGAACAATAATATTTGAAAACAGTTAGATTGTTTCGAAAATTAAATATCGAAACGTACCTATAATTATGACCCGTTTCTTATCTATTATGGAAGCGTTAATGAATAACAGTTTCTTAAGACAATTTAATTTCAAATCAGAAACAGGCAAATTAACCAATCCGCTGTGAATATGTGGATTGTTTCGTTAACCCTATTTTATGTGACCTGATGGCCTGCTTGATTTTCTGATGTCTGATTAAGTAAGATGAAACATTCAATATGATATTATTTTTTAGTCTTATTTTCTTATCCGTTTAAGATCTCATCGACCACGATTTTCGAAAATTGTCTTATATACAGGGTGTCCCGTAAATAACACGCCAAAGTGACACTGGAGGTAGATTGGCTTCAGGTCAATTGGATAACATCAACATGAGCTTAGTAAAAGTTTTCTGGTTTTCGAGATATTGCCACTCTTATGTTTTTTTTTTAAATCTACTACTATCATTTTTCGTCATTTTCTCCCGTTTTGAATAAAAATAACTTCCAACTTATGGTTTTTTCTCTTGTGCTATCATCAATAGTTGGTTGAGATCATCGACCCATCATTTCATTCAAAACTAGCTCGCTAACTTCAAAAAAAATTAGGTTGTTTCAATTTAATTTAAATCCGAAAACATTAGCTAAAGTTTGACTATTTACTGTGAAAAAATATTGTACCGGACTGAATCAGCAAATGATCTTAAAAACTAGCCTATTTAATGCTCTTTCGAAAATGGTATAACATTTGTGGTTTTTTTTCTTCAAAACTCTAAAAATTCCATTTTTTGTCATTGTCGTGCTATTTGCGAAATATTTCAAATAAAAATGAAGGACACCCTACTGCGTAGCACTAGGAATGATAAAACCCCTCAGCGCATGTGCATGTCGTCAATATTTTTCGAATGTACCTATTATATAAATTAAATAACAATGAAAGTCGATTTTACGAATGAAATGAATAAAAATTGCAATAAATGTATTAATAAGTGGATATTACGAATAAAACCCGTGAAAATTTAGCAAAAAAATTCATTGTTTGACTGTCGAATTTGAATATCCTATCCCGGCTCATTTTGCTGCAAATTATGAATCAAATTGATAAGATATCTCTATGGATGGGAAGCAGACACAGACGCAGAATCAAGCTCAAGCTATCAACGTCGCTTGGTTACCGTGGCACACAGAGCACTTCGACGCATGTTTTGTAGGACTTCGTACATATCGACCTTGGCGCATGCGCATGTCGTAATGCCTGTCTAAAAAACGCTATAATTTTTTATTCTTCGTTCGGACCAGATCCCAACTTTTTGTAGTGAGAATTTAGCTTCACCTCGGTGTAAAAATGCTATATTTTTTTATTCTTCGTTGGGAAAAAGTGGTAATTCAAATTCCCTAATGAAATCATATGTGTTTTATCGATATCTGTTGGAATTTTTAAAATCGGGCCAGTTACCAACTTTTTGTCGTGAGACTATAACCCCTTTAGCTTGGCCGGGGGGTAAAAAATAATACTTAATTAAAGGTGCAGGCGTCTTTTGTTAGCAAATTACAACGTGGTTGAGTGTTGTTGTAGAAAATATCTGAAACCGCTATTCATTACTCTTTTTTATTCATTGTTTATTTATTTATTTAAGACAATAGGAATACAAACAGGTAAAAAAACCCAATACAGAACATAAGGTCGTAGGTATTAATTATTTCAATAGATAGTTACATCGTTAAAAGCAAAGAAGGATTTTTCATCTGAAATTTGAATCATAATTTTCACAAAAGACCTGCATCTTCTCAAAAATTGTATATATATATATATATATATATATATATATATATATATATATATACCGGGTGTAAATGAGTGATGGGCCACCCCTATAACTTTTTAATGGATTCTTCGATTTTATTGAAATTTGAGTGGTTTATCTTAGACATAATTTTGACTTTTCCTTCATACGAAATCAATATGGCTGACTTCCGGTTTCACAGAAAACGATATAAAAATTGAAAATTCAAATAGAACACCCTATATATTTTCATATATTTTAATTCTGAGGCTTCAAATACATACATTCCATCTGTCAAATGTCAATTCTAGCGCCGTTTCAATTTTGTTTTTTTTATAGTAGATGGCTGCGACGTCATCTAAATCATAGATAATTGATTCAAAATATCGCCTAAAGTAATAATTTTTCAAAAAATTCATTTTCGTGAAGTTTGTTAACGATTAAATTCTTTTTCGAACCAAAACTCAGTTTTTTAAATAGAAACATACATGGGCCACCCTGTATATCAAAAAGCTTCTTCAAATTCCTACAAAATGATTCACACATCAGTTTTCTCAATTTCTAAATAACGAAATCTTATTCTTATTAGTTCCCTTTGCTCTTGAGACCGACCCTGTTTACGAAATATGAAAAAAAAATTTGACAGATGGAATGTATGTATTTAAAGCCTCAGAATTAAAATATGTAAAAATATACAGGGGGGTCCATTTGAATTTTCAATTTTTATATCGTTTTCTGTGAAACCGGAAGTCAGCCATATTGATTTTGTATGTGAAAAAACTCAAAATTATGTCTGAGATAAACCACCCAAATTTCAATAAAATCGAAGAATCCATTAAAAAGTTATAGGGGTGGCCCATCACTCATTTACACCCGGTTATATATATATATATATATATATATATATATATATATTATATTATATATATATATATATATATATATATTATATATATATATATATATATATATATATATATTATATATCTATATATATATATAAATATTTATATAAATATATAAATATATATATATATACATATATATATATATATATATATATATATATATATACTAGCGGGACCCGTCGCGGCTTCGCCCGCGTATCCATATATGTATACGTATGAATTTATTCCACCCCTGTTCAACCCCTGAATGATCGAATTTCATAAAATGGAGAAAATGGTTTTTCAAGATAATTATAAGGAACATTTTAGTGGCCGAATGAAATCGCTAAGTCGATTATTTTGCCGGAAATAGCCAATATAAAAAAAACAGACTTACCCCTTTTGCACCCCTAAATGATGGAATTTCAAAAAACTGAGAAACTACTTTCTAGAGTTAACTTTACTTAACATTTTCGTGAAAGAGCGGGATCGCTAAGTCCATTATTTTCCAAGAATCAGCCAAAAATAGCCAATATACGAAAAACACATTTCACCCTCTTTCAACCCCTAAATGATACAACATCAAAAAATGCAGAAAATGGTTTTTTAAGAAAATTATAAGGAACATTTTAGTGAAAGAACGGAATCGCTAAGTCGATTATTTTGCCGGAAATAGCCAATATAAAAAAACAGACTTACCCCTTTTGCACCCCTAAATGATGGAATTTCAAAAAACTGAGAAACTACTTTCTAGAGTTAATTTTACCTAACATTTTCGTAAAAATGCTGCATTTCGAGGTGACTATTCCGTTCAAATTGCATCTCGATCTGTTTCGCTATCAGTACGCGATGCACTTCGCTAATTTTTTTCAACAGAGGGTTGAAATTTGGTACGTGGATTGAGTTGATGTTGAGGCACGTTTCGTGACTTCTTCAAAACATTTCCGGGATAAAATTATTTAGGTTGTTTCAAACATCAAAAAACTAAGAATGTCACAATAAATTTCCGATCTAAAATGTTGCGAAAATTTCAAAATTTTCATAAAATATAATCAATACTTGTGCAGTTTCGAATTCCTGAAACTATCGAATGAAAGAAAAAAATCGACAATTATCGATCGAAAACAGGAAGTTAGAGGGATCAGCAGAATTAACAAGTTTATGAACATTCCTTGGACTTTCTCACAAAAGAAGCATCAAATTTTGATATATATCTCCGTTGGCATTCATTGCTATGCAGTTTCTAATAACAATACTTGTTGGCTCTTCAACAATATTAATAGCTCCAATGATGAACAAAAGAACTTTTATAATTGAATGTTGTATATACTGGAACTATTGTGAAGAGAAACAGATATTCGCAGAATATATAATGAGGATACAGTTAATGAAACTGTAAAAAAATTTTATGGTTTCAAACAATACATATTATTAGAAAAAAAAAAGACGAGACGCCGTGGGACACCTGATTGAAACGAAGTTCCCTCGGCTATATACCATATATTAAATAGCACAAGTGAGCACAATGAAATAAATTAATAAAGTTTGGGAATAACCAAATTGCAAAGAAATGAAGAAATGGTAATAAATTTTATAACTTTTTTTTCTTATAATATATATATATATATATATATATATATATATATATATATATATATATATATATATATATATATATATATATATTAATATATTATATATATATATATATATATTTATATATATATATATATATATATATATATATATATATATATATATATATATATATAATATCAGAAATGAAATTTCACTTAGCATAAGTTTAACATTAGATAAAATTACTTTAGATAATGAACTAAAACGCCGAAACGTTGTGTAATTTATGTCAAGTATTTTTTGAATTTATTAAATATTAAACCTGGCAGTTGAAACTGCACGCACGTATATACTTTTTGATTATCTAATCTACGTCTAGAATTATAAAATCTGAAAAAAAATTAGTTAAATATAAATACAATAATGACTTTATGAATGAACGGTTTTACGGTAATTTTTTTTCCGAAGAAAACGGTCGAACGAACTATACTATATACCAGGGGTTCTGAACCAGTGGGTCGCTGGACATGTTTGGGGGGGTTACGAAATAAGGAGAGAAAATATTAAAAGAGATAGTGTTAGAGTTTTTTATTTGGAAAAAGAGCCACAAAAATTATACATCACTTTTACAACATTATTGATCATTGGATCAATATGTTACCATCACTAAAAAAAAGGAGATTTTACAAATCTCCTTTTATTTTGTTGATGGTAACATATTGATCCAATCATTTCGATAAAGGTCAAAGTAACAGACCGAAACGTTAATGAAAATAGAAAAATATATAATCGTAAGATTATTTAACTGAACCAAAAAACCCACTTACTTTGTTCTTTATATATATATATATATATATATATATATATATATATATATATATATATATATATATATATATATATATATATATATATATATATATATATATATATATATATATATATATATATATATATATATATATATATATATATATATATATTTATATATATATATATATATATACTAGCGGGACCCGTCGCGGCTTCGCCCGCGTATCCATATATGTATACGTATGAATTTATTAAGATATAGTTCATATTCGTAATTCGTAATAATACCAAAAATTTATTCCACCCCCGTTCAACCCCTGAATGATCGAATTTTAAAAAATGGAGAAAGTGGTTTTTCAAGATAATTATAAGGAACATTTTAGTGGCCGAATGAAATCGCTAAGTCGATTATTTTGCCAGAAATAGCCAATAAAAAAACAGACTAACTTCTTTTTCACCCGTAAATGATGGGATTTCAAAAAACTGAGAAACTACTTTCTAAAGTTAATTTTACTTAATATTTTCGTGAAAGAGCGGGATCACTAAGTCCATTATTTTGCGAGATTCAGCCAAAAATAGCCAATATACGAAAAACACATTTCACCCTCTTTCAACCCCTAAATGATACAACATCAAAAAATGCAGAAAATGGTTTTTTAATAAAATTATAAGGAACATTGTAGTGGAAGAACGGAATCGCTAAGTCGATTATTTTGCCGGAAATAGCCAATATAAAAAAACAGACTTACCCCTTTTGCACCCCTAAATGATGGAATTTCAAAAAACTGAGAAACTACTTTCTAGAGTTAATTTTACTTAACTTTTTCGTGAAAGATCGGGATCGCTAAGTCCATTATTTTGCGAGAATCAGCCAAAAATAGCCAATATACGAAAAACACATTTCACCCTCTTTCAACCCCTAAATGATACAACATCAAAAAATGCAGAAAATGGTTTTTTAATAAAATTATAAGGAACATTGTAGTGGAAGAACGGAATCGCTAAGTCGATTATTTTGCCGGAAATAGCCAATATAAAAAAAACAGACTTACCCCTTTTGCGCCCCTAAATGATGGAATTTCAAAAAACTGAGAAACTACTTTCTAGAGTTCATTTTACTTAACATTTTAGTGGAAGAACGGGATCGCTTAGTACATTATTTTGCGAGAAACATCAAAAAACACGTTTTACCCTTTTTCAACCCCTTAACGGCGGAATTTTAAAAAACCCCGTCTTAGTGGGAATCTACATGATCAGACTTAACTTCCCACCAAATTTCAGAAATTTAAAAAATATGGTTTTTGCTGTAGACTGGATTCAATTTTTCGGCTTGTATTAT
>JARQZK010004357.1:560000-577500 GCA_030704885.1 Cynegetis impunctata | reverse complement strand
CTATAGTGAGGTTTTTTGGAATCAGGTCGGGCGTTTCGAGAAACTTCTTCAGAGTGTATGGTAGCGGATAACCCTTGAAATTCGTGGATTCCCTATACTGAGAACTTAAATTTCTCCTATTAACACCCTCTTGTGTGTTATCATTTTTCAGCATTTGATTTCCTTTGGGCGATTTCAAATTTGCACTTTTCGATTTCGTATTGTCAGTTTCCGCCTCTGTACTACTCTTCTTCGTTCTTTCGTGCAGAGATGTTCCGACCTTAACAGATTTCGCTGGAACCGGCTTGGTAGGACTAGAATTATGTTTAAACCCTCTTTCTTTTGCTCCAACTCTCTCCTTCTTTTTATCTCCCCTAGAAGCACCAAACGTTTGATCCATATTCAAACTTTCCCGTTTGACCGCTTTCACTGCCTTTCTCGATTTAGATCTCGTAACATCTACAGGTACTGAAGATTTTACTCTGGTCGAGCCTCTACTCTCAATTTTTCTGTCCTTCTCAGGTTGTTTAACCTTCGTTGAAATAGATTCGGCGATTCTTAGAGAAGAATATATTCCGTCGTAAATCTTTTTCCACCAGTAACTTTTTATTTGTCTCTTCGATTTCAAATCCAATAGAAAATTTAAATACTGATTTTTATCCATTATTTCCCCTGCTATCTCAAGTAATTTACTCGGATTTTTAAGTAACGTTCTTTTCAGATCATCGTTATTTGTTCTGGGAGGTGGAGAATAAATTTCCTTCGACGGTTTCAAATTTAATACCATCTTCTTCGGCTTGGCTTTTGCATGTTCGTGCTTCATGTTGTTTGGGTTTTTCGTAGCATTCTCTTGAGAGGAAAGCCCTTTGGATTTCGGGTTGGTTCCATGTGCTCGAGTTTTATGTGCGTCGTGGTTCGTAACAGCGTTTTTGAGAATTCTCTTAGTCGATGAGTTGAACTTGAGATCTCTTCTTATTTTGTATATTGCGGAACCAGGTTCATCGTCGATCGATGCGAATTTTTCTAGAATTTTATGTTTGGGAATGATTTCAGATGATCGTATTGGAATCTGGGATGGTTTAGGGTTGAAACTAAGGTCCTCTTCTTCAGGTGATATAGAATTTTCAGAAACCCTTATCTGTAAGTCTTCCATGGCCAAGGGTTCGTACTGGACTGCCTTCCCAATCGAATCTAGGGGACGCTTTTCCTTCTTCTCCAAAATCGACGTAGCGTCGATTGTTTTAATCATTTTTTCGTCCGATCCACCTATCTTCAGATATCGTTGCTGGTTCGACTTATCATCACCAGATGATTTATCAATTTTGTAAATTTCAGCAGAAACAGCTATGGGCCCAAAGGTCGAAGTTTGTTGATGAACTTGTTCGGTAGAGTTCTGAAAAAATTTGTCAGCTCTTGGCAGTTTTGAATTGGTATTCTTCATTTCGTCCATGTTTTCAAAAAAGCTCCTTCTCGAAAGCGCTCTATCGACGGCAGGAACTTCATCGAATGATTCGTGGAATGGAGGATTGTGGGAGGCTTCGTCATTTTCTTCGATGTTTTCATTTTTGATTTCATTCATTTCGCTTCTTCTCACTAGTTCGTGGTAAAAAGAATTTTCACGTGAAACGTTCCTGTTGATCGGTTTATCTGTTCCCGAGGGTTTTTTAATCATTTCTTCGTTTAAATCTTCGGGTACTTCGGCTTCCATTTGTCCAAGTTGCGCCTTTGCGTCCGAGGTACTGTTTTTCGGAAAAAGATTTTCTTTTATATTTTGAGCTGAATCGCTGCTATGAAAGAAAGGATTTTTGGTTGCGAAATCCCTCTTCTGATGTTGCAAATAATCGCCTACAGCAGTTCTAATAGATGACTTCTCCGGGATGGTTTCTCTCTGTATAGTTTTCTCCTTCATGCTGTAACTCACTCTCTCCTTGAAGATTTTACCCATTTTTTCCTTGACGCTGTTACCCATTTTCTCCAAACCAGCGAATGCCTCTTTTAGGTCTTCTGACATTTCGCTATACTTTTTCCAGTCTGAAGAATTTCCTACGATATTCTTTTTAGCTTTAAGCTCATCCTTAAGAAGGCTGAGTTTAGCATCCTTAGATGATCTATCTTGTTCTATTCTATTTTTCAAATATTCATAATTTCGCATGGCCGTAGATCTATCGTTTTCCCTACATATTTTCGAATTCGGAAAATCGTTCACGTTACATGAAGTTCTGATATCGTTTGCATTAGCTAAATGCTTCACGCCTTTTTTCGGATTTTCACTGGTAGCAATATGTATAATTTTGGACATTCCACTTGCTGCTTGGGTAAGATTAGGCTTGATTTTTAAAACTCCGAAATTTTCTTCAAGATCTCCTTTATTCACGTCCAATTCCTTCGCAAGATCTGTGTTCGACGTGAAAGGAGTAAGAAACACTTCTGGAAATATATCCAAGGTGTTTTTCGTATACTCGTCTGAATATGAAAGGTATTTCATGGCGGAATTTCTGTTTTGGCGATTTAAACCTTGAAATCCATCGATCTTACTTATTTCAGCGTTTTCTCTATCAGGCTTCCCTACGGATGATTTTAGTTTAGAATTACTGGCCAAGTTTTCATTTCGTCCTTTGCTGAACCGCCCTGAATGATCTGGAACTGGAACGGTCGATACATTTCCCTCCTTTTCATTTTTTCCTTTGCTAAAACGCACTGAATTATTCAAACCGGAAACGGTAGACACATTGCCCTCCTTTTCATTATGACCTTTGCTAAACCTCACTGAATGATCTAAAACTGGAAAGGTAGACATATTGCCCACCTTTTCTTTCTGTCCTTTGCTAAACCGCATTGAATGATCTGGAATTGAAACGGTAGGCCTATCGCCTTCCTTTTCATTCTGTTCTTCGCTACACCGCACTAAATGATCAGGAACTCGAACAGTAAACTCATTGCCGTCCTTTTCGTTATTATCTTTGCTAAACTGCGTTAAATTATCTGCAACTGAAACAGTTATCCCAGTGCCCCCCTCTTCATTCTGTCCTTTGCTAAGCCGTACTAAATGATCTGGAACTGGAGCGGTAGACCCATCGCCCCCATTTTCATTCTTTTTTATATCTCCATCATCCAGTTTCTCTATCAGGCTACCCGAACCGTCTATATCTTCTTTCGTTTTTCCCAGGTTAGGAACTGTGATAACAATTTCTTCGTTGTTCTTAATGATAGTCACGTGTTTCTCCAAATCTTTCTCTTCATACCTCTGTGTATCGTCCGAATTTTTAACGAATTGTAGTTCGGCTGTACCATCGGTAGTTTGAGTATGCAGAAATTCAAAAGAATGACGTTTGATATCATCTTCTACTGTCAAGATACCTTTCTGTTCATCTCTATTAGTTTTTTCAGAAATCGGACTCATTCTGCTTCTAAACACGATATGCTCTTTATTAGTGACTGTTTCGTTTTCTTCAGGTTCTCCTCTTTTTGCGGCACTGCTTTTGGCATTCTGATAGAATTTGGTTTCATTCAAATTGGCACAGTTATTTTCATCTCCATAAGATATGAGATTTATATCTCCAGCAGAAAAATTAATATTATGTATAGACGAAACGTGTACTTCATGTACCAAATTTACTTCATGGTCTTTCATCGAACGAGATGAACTTTCTTCATTCCATTCTTTGAATAGTTTCTCTTGATTTTGTTCAACCATTTCATTGTTAAAAAAAGATAATATATCTTTAGTCGTCATCTCTTCTGCTTGTTGGAAGTAATCAGAAGATTTTGAGACTCCACAAGTTTCCGATTTTAGTAGCTGTGAATCTTCTGGCACATCTTCATCATTCACTTTGTTGTTTAGAACTAAAGCTACATTGCACTTATATTTATCGGCTGAGCCTTCTTTATTTTGTACGAATTCAACGTTCAGGTCTAGTTTTCTGAGGCCGTCGCCTTCAATCATAAAATCATTCGGACCTTTCATTTCTTCTTTTACAACGGCTTCTTCGATCTCCTCTGTCACGCATATTTCTGTGTCTTTGATTTTTTGTTTCACATCTTGAGCCATGTCCATTATATTTGTGAAGTGTTTTTGCGAATCGGAACTTATACTGTCATCAAGTTTTCCGCATTTAACCAAAGCCGACGCAACCACTTCGGCGAAGATAGATCCGATAGATTCTTTACCGAGATCGCAAATTGAGACGGACGGTGTGAATTCGTCCTTATTTTCCTCTAATTTTGCGAAATGTTTTGCGTCGTTTTGGTTTGGTGTTATTCGTGGATTTTTAAGTGTGGTTCTGACGGTTCCTGGCTTATTACCATCGTTTGGCGTTTTCGTTAACGACTTCATTTTCGAAGTTACTTTATTCTCGATTGACGATTTCACCAAACCTTCAGATGCTACAACGTTTCTCTTGACCTTCTTACCTTGAAACTGTTTGGATTTATCAGCAGCAGCGATCAAAAGTGTGGTTGTGGTCTTGGGTGTGTTACCGTTAAGTCTTTTCGGCGGTAGTTTCGTTCTCGAAAATCTATTCATCATTTTGGCATGTTGGCATATCTTCACCAGACCTATGGAATTGTCCTCCAGTAGACTTTCTTGGGACTTTTTGAGCAGAGCCCTTATTTCCTTGCATTTCTTCACGGCGTGAGATCTAAAAGAAAAGTTTCGATTTTTCACTTTAGATTTGGATTTGTTCGATACGAAATTTATCATTTTACTTTGAATTTGTTCCAAATATGGTTTGGTAATTCCAAGGGCACTTTCTACGGTTTCTTCCGAATCTTTTTTTACGGCTTTTATAATTATGACATTTTCACACGCTGATTTTTCAGAGACGTCACTTTGAATTTTGTCATTTTGACCTACCGATTTTACTACAGAATGTTCTATACATTTTTTTGGTTCTTTCACAGAAACGCTAGCATCATTCGAATTCTTAACAGTTTTCTTTCCAGTTTCCGTACACCCTAACTCTTGTTCTTTATAATGCTGGTTACAATTATTACTTTCCTCTATTTTTGTGGAAATTTCTTCAGTCTTAGCGTCGTCCACAAGACTAACTTTGCCCTCGGTGGAAGCGCGTACTATTTCTGTAGATTGTGAGGCTCCAAAGTCAATATCCAAACTCTTTTCATTTTCCTCAACATCTGCCGAACAGGATTCTACATTTGTATTGGATGGTTTGATGAAAGCTGTCGGTTTCTCTGCGTCTGTGCTAATTTCTGCTATTTCAGCTTTCTTCGAGACAGAACTTTCTAATTCTGAAGAAAAAAAAGTCTCTCTCTTTTCTTCTTCCGGCAAGCCACTTACTTTTATAGTTTCTTTCTGTACTTCACTCTCGATTTTTTCTGTCGTGTTATTCGATTCTTCAATGTTTGAAAATGAATTCACAGCTAATTTAACAGTTTCAACAGTTGGTGATTCATTTTCTACCAAAATTATATTCCCGGCGTTCTGCAGAATTTCATCCCCTATGATCTTCGAGTTTACAGTTTCTTCTACCCTAGACTTAGTCCGATCCAAAGATTCAACTCTATCGTCTGCTTCTCTTAACGCCATATTCCTTTCATCATTTTGTTTGGCCTTATACTCTTCAACTACATCTGGGTTTTCCCTTATCACGTGTTTAATTGTATTTGAATCTGTTTCTAATGTATTGGTTACTAATTTCCCTTTTTTCTCCGCATTACAACTCTTCTTTACATCTGATTGAGCTTCGGCAGTCGCTCTCTCATTTTTGCCTGTTTTCTTAAAGTTTTCTTTGATCTGTCGTAGTTTTCTTCCTTTCGAACTTTCATTTTTTTCACTTGTATTATTATCTTTTGTTTCGTCTATAACATCGTCATTTATTCTTATTGCATTCACTATTGTTTTCGATTCTTTACCTGCTGTATTGATTGTACTTGTGTTTGTTTCTTCTTTCTGCATTTTTTTCTTGTCTTCATCTCTTACTTTTTCTTTCGTATTAACACATTCACTTTTATCTTTGATATTTGGCGTTCTTACTCCTTTCAAACTTTCATTCTTTTTTTTACTATTATAACTATTTGTTTCGAAATTCATATCATTTCCTCTGAATATACCTGTAATTTTTTCTGATGCATTCGTTGTCTTCTTAATTTTTTTCTGTAGTTTATTCTTAGTTACCGAGTTTTCAACGGCGCTTACTCTTTGTTTTTTACTTGCATTTTCAATCTGTACTTCGATCTTTTGTTCATTTTTTTCTATTACATTATCACCATTTACTGTTGTTTCCAAAACAACAGCCTTTTCACTTTTGGGATTTTTTATTGATTTTGATGTTGTTCCTGATTTATAGGTAACATTTTTCACTTCAGTCTTCAAATTGTCAGTCTTCAAATTGTCAGCTTTTTGTATTATATTACCTCTTCCTTTCTTCTCAATTTTTTTATCGCTGTCAATCTTATTTCGATTCAATTTAATTAATCCTTTTGGTGAAGATGAATTCTTCTCATCAATTAGTCCTCCTTTTATTTTTTCCTGGTAATAAACTAATGTCTTTTCTGGTTGATTTACGCTTGGCTTCAGTTTTTGCGTAGGGGGTTCCTTTCTGTAG
Source organism: Cynegetis impunctata (assembly GCA_030704885.1). Taxonomy (NCBI): domain Eukaryota; kingdom Metazoa; phylum Arthropoda; class Insecta; order Coleoptera; family Coccinellidae; genus Cynegetis; species Cynegetis impunctata. The sequence continues at coordinate 570,958 of JARQZK010004357.1, read as the reverse complement.
GGAAGCGTTTTTTGCTTTGAAGAATTTTTTTGTTGTTCAATAATTTTCTGTGGTAAAGAGTAATCTTTATCTTCATGGGTCTCTTTGTCTGGAAAAGGTTCAGTTATTACGAAAGTCCCTTCTTCCCTTCGAACTATTTTAGGATGAGACATAGTTTCTTTGATATCAATTCGATTGACCCTTCTTTCCCCTACCGTCTCAAAGTCTTCAACGTTCGATTTTGCATCCTCAATCTCTGTTGCGGTAGGTTTCTTCAACATGCTTTGAAGAAACTCTAATTGAGATTTATTAGGAGTCACTTTTCTGCTGAAAACTTCGACCTCTTCGTCCTCATTCTCGTCGAAGATCACGCGGCGTTCATCTCTAGAAGAAACATCTTGATTAACCTCCCTTTTCAAATCAATGAACTCCTCGATCTCCTTAGTGGATTCTCCTTCGATTTTCGAATTGTTACCATCCACTTCTGAATCAGTAAGTTTCAAGAACGTTTCATCTTTATTTTTCGTCAAGATGTGTTTCGTAGGATTTACAAAACGTGGGAGCTGACTCTTCCTTGTGGTATTTTTCAGGTTAATGCTTGCCTTCTGCTGATTTGTTTTTAACTCAGCTACATTCTTTGTTGTAACTTCACCATTAACTCTGTCACTCTCTGGTTTAACGCTAATAAATTTTTCATCATTTCGCAACACGTTTCTTGGGGTATCATCATTTTTCATCACAATAAGAGTTGTATTCTGTTTTGGTGAAGTTGATACCTTCACTGGAATTCTGGATTTTGTATCTACTGCGGATTGGAGATATTTTAAATTATCCACTTCAGATTTTAATGTTGGAGGTTGAACCTCCTTGCATTCTTTCCCGAATATATGTTGATCGTTAATCGTTTCGCAAACTATTACATCGCCTTCTCCTTCTCTTTCGGGGGCGACTTTCGATGTGAATTTGTTCTCGTTTAACAGATCCGGTTCTGGTTTTCTAAAAACAGATTCTTCCTTGGGAGCTTTCGAAAGATCACGTGCTTTCTGCTCTAAATTACTCCCGTTACCGTTCTCGTTAGATGGATTCAAAATTTTCGTATTCTCTAAGATCTGTTCGTAATGTTCATATACGTCCCAAACGACTTTGGACCTCGCAGCATATTCCTTCTTTTTCTTTTCGGCAACAGCTGCTATTAAGTTATCTAAAGGGATTTCACTGTATCCTCTCAGATCCACAGATGGAAATTTCCGAGCAAGGTTATTTTTCTCAGGGGAATCATGTGCTCCGTCAATTTTTCCAGTTTCTTTTTCTTCCTTTTCGCTAGTTGAATAATTTCTATTGAGTATACCGACCATCTTTTCCTTCTCTAATTCTTTATATACAATATTATCCAAAAACACGAAACCTTTATCGTCGTCGGCTAAAATATGTTTATTTTGTGACTTATTAGTATTTGTCGAAGTTTTGAATATTTTATCATTTACCACAACCAGGTTTCCTCGATTCCTTTTCTTCTTTCCCGTTTCGAATTTCGTTTTCAGGGAGTCGATATAAGTCTTCGAAATATTCCACGAATTCCACAATTCGTTTTCAATTCTGGCTCCCTTGGCGTCATCCAAATTTGCTGGCAGATCGAAATTCATCACGATTAAATTTTTTTTCTTGTCCGTGTTCTGCATCCTCTTGAATTTGTCCACGAACTTAATTTCTAGTTCGTCCATAATTTCGTTTTTATTGTCGTAGTCGTTCAACAGAGGTTCGAGACTCCTTATCTTCTTCTTCGCTTGAAATTTCGCGAACGAATTTTCCAGTTTTTTGAATCGGGAATCGGTGAGTACCAGCACTCTCGACTTCTTAACTCTGGGTTGGTCATTGGAGCTAAATTCGTGAACCTCCAAGACCGCGGGACTACTTTTACTATTCTTTGTCATTTTGGGGTCCTCCAGTGAAGAGATCTGAAAATGAAGAAACGAGCATGTCTCCACAAACTGATATATTAAAGATTCGGTCTAGTTTTTAGTGGATTATATTAGATACATGGAAAGGTAGGTAATTCATTCATAAATATACGAATAATTTCAATCATTAGCTGCAACACAAGAAACTATAAAGAAAATTCGTTTGATGTAAAAGGGAATTTTATAAATTTTTTCTCAGCGTCGCAATTTTTAGCAGGTTTTCACTTTGAAATAAATATTGTTTACAGGATACATTTTGTAGCAATAGGGTTGAGAGTTTGTAAATAGGTAGTTTCGTATGATATCTTGGATGGGATTGTTTTTGGTTCGAATTGGTTGGGGGGTTGATTCCCCCTAGGGGAGAAATAAATCTTGTTTATAGGATAAATGGCGCAATTTTGTAGCAATAGGTATAAGAGTTTGTAAATAGGTAGTTTCGTATGATATATTGGATGGGATTGGTTTGGGTTCGAATTGGTTAGGCGGTTGTCCCCCCTGAGAGTGAAATAAATCTTGTTTACAGGATAAATGGTGCAATTTTGTAGCAATCGGGTTGAGAGTTTGTAAATAGGTAGTTTCGTATGATATCTTGGATGGGATTGTTTTTGGTTTGAATTGGTTGGGAGGTTGATTCCCCCTAGGGGAGAAATAAATCTTGTTTACAGGATAAATGGCGCAATTTTGTAGCAATAGGTATAAGAGTTTGTAAATAGGTAGTTTCGTATGATATCTTGGATGGGATTGGTTTGGGTTCGAATTGGTTAGGCGGTTGGCCCCCCTGAGAGTGAAATAAATCTTTTTTACAGGATAAATGGTGCAATTTTGTAGCAATCGGGTTGAGAGTTTGTAAATAGGTAGCTTCGTATGATATTTTGGATGGGATTGTTCTTGGTTCGAATTGAATGGGGAGTTGACTCCCTGGGGGAGAAATTAAATCTCGTTTACACGATAAAGCTCGCAATTTTGGAGTAATAGGGTTGAAAGTTTGTAAGTAGGTATTTTCGAAAGATATCTTGGACGGGATTTGTTTTGGTTCAAATTGGTTGGGGGGTTGACCCCCCGGGGGAAGAAATAAATAATGTTTACATGATAAAGGGCGTTATTTAGGAGCAATAGGATTGAAAGTTTGTGAGTAGGTAGTTTCGTATGATATATTGGATAGGATTGGTTTTGGTAAGAGTTGCTTGGGGGTTGACCCCCCAGGAGAGGAAATAAATTTTGTTTACACGATAGAAGGCGCAATTTTGGGACCATATGGTTGAAACTTTGTATGTAGGAAGTTTCGTATGATATCTTGGAAGGTATTTATTTCCATATAAATTGGTTGGGGGGTTGACCCCTCGGAGGAGGAAATAAATAATGTTTATACGATAGAGGGCGTAATTTTTTTGATTTGGATTTGGAACAAAACAATAATTGAATGCATAGATTTTTCAAACTTTATTCGTTTTGAAAACCTGCTTCTCTAATGCAGGTCGCTGCGATAGAGTTTTTTGTGTAGTAATTTCACGCGTTCTTGCAGGTATTCCAGTTTTGTGTATATCTCCAGTCCCTCCAAATGGATATAAGGGGTTAAGAATTTGTATGTAAAAAACAAGGAAAATGAGGGAAAATTCGACCCTAGTGACGGAGCTCCGCAGCCCACGCGTTTTTATAGTTTTTGAATGAATCAAGATGATTTTGCCGGCTTCTTTTTCTTAAATATTCCATGAATGACAATGCCGATAAAATTATGAAAATAAGTAATTTTTACATAGTTCTGAATCTTATTGTACAAAAAAGCCACGTTGCGCACGTCTACTTAATAAAAATTTGCTTTTCGGGGGTTCAAATCATATACCTACATCAACACCAGCTTTCTAACTCAGTAATGTTATGGAGATAGACGTGAAGTGAGAAACTTTCATATAGAGACGCACAACTCAACCAAAATAAATAACTACCTCTTCGATGAAGGAATCGTAGAAGATTTCACTCAGACAGGTTTCAAATCCGGAAATCCTCTTGTCGTCTAATTTCAAATATTTTTCCATTTCCGCTTTCCTTAATTTTCCGAGTGACGAGTCGAAGTCCTCTTCGTGGAATAATCTCGGATATAAACCGACCTCCTCCTGGTCGCTGCTTGTTATTTTGGGGAGGTATGAACTCCGGCGTTTAACTAGGGCGTCTCTTGAGAATTGCGATATGGGTAACACGTGCATGCCTGAAATTGGGTCAGAATCGAAAGAGTGAATGATCTTATATCAAAATCCGTCGCGGAAACAGCAATTCCACAACAAAGAGGACCTAGAAAGAAGATTTTCTTTTTGGGCGCTAGACTACCACTCACCCCGACATGAGTGCACCGCAGGCAATGTTGCCAAGTTAATAAAATTTTACAGTGAAGTAGGTATATCAAAGAAATTTGATGTGTATTTAGGTTAGGTATTATTGATTCTGATACATTCAGAAATTGTAAATTTATATTCAATTTGCTTTCGAGCAGTATCTAATATTTGACGGTTTTTCACCATAAAATCATTTGTCACAGCGACGGTTACGTATAATTTCAGAAAAACCGGAGAAATTATTGTAACCAGGGAGGTCGGGAGGATAACCATTATTACCGGAGTCTCCCGGGCAATCCGGGAGGGTTGGCAACCCTATTGGATCCCAAGTTATTTTATGCATAAAAAAAATGTAGTTATACATAATTTTAATCAAAATGAAAGTTTAGACCAAATATCAGATGAAGATGAAATATTGGCTGTATAAAATATTTTTAGTTCATGTTGCATGCTGTGCCATATTTGGCACCAGTGGCGTACCCAGGGGGGAGCCATGGGGCTGCAGCCCCCCCCCCGAAACTCAATCCCGGGAGCGCCCTTGTTTGGCACAAACCCGTTTTTCTTTTTTTTTTTGACAAAGAATATTATGCTTTATTTTTTAAATATTTTTCTGATGAAATATAGGTATGTCTTTTTCCAACTGTAGCTTTTTTTAAATCAATTTTTAAAAAACTCATGCATTAAGGGGTTAAACTGCTTGATTCTGTACACGCTACAAGTGAAAGTTTTTTATATATCGGTCTAGAAATTGAAGGCATTTAGATTTCTTTTGAAAATTGATTAAATCGGTTCTCGAGTTATTTACCCCAACTAACAATTCAATTTTTATAATGGTTCTTAGAACGTTTACCGAACGTATTTTATAAAACATTCACTATTTTATTAACACTTTCACAATGTTCTTACAGCTCTTATATGAGCATGGAATTGGCGCAGATTATAAAACAAATCGCCTGTTAGACTTGCTCTATATATGTTGTTTGCTTCTATAATAAAACAGTTTTTAGAACATTTATAAATATCTTATAAATATTTAAAAAAACATTTATAAAACTGTTATATAACAGCTCTGTTACTAGGAATTTTTTAGAGTCGTTATGACAACGTTTTGTGAATGTTTTATAAAGCTCGCAACTTTAGCACTTTTGCTACGACTGCCAATAGTTACACGATAATAAAGTTTTTTTAACATTCCTATTCACACAAAATTGTTTGTGAATATGCAATTAGTTTCTTTAGTTGTAAGAAGATACTAAGACCTGTTAATATGGTAGCAAACATACAATAATGATAAATAGTTGATTCGGAATAAAGAGTAATAAAAAGAATGAGTAAAAAAATGCACCCATGGTGCAGTTGTGGCTGCGAAATTAAATTTACTGTTGAGTATATGGTACAGTTCTAATAAAATTTTAACGCGCTTCCCGAATTATGATAATTAAGGAAATTTAAAATATAATTTAATTAATGATAAAAAAAAAACAAGATATATCTTTGGTAAACAGTTTATAAGGACCTTCTACATTATAAACTAACCAGTCCAGCATATTCATTTTTCATGAAAATGTTAGGAGACACGAAGAAATATAGTTTAAAAATGTTGGTGAAGGCTCGCATTTAAATGGCTGTCGATTTAAAGGCTCCCAACATGGCCACTTTCTTATACAATCCTTATAAATCAAAATTATCCGATCCAGGATAATTATGCTGTTGATCGCCAGGATTAGTATCTAATTCGACAATTCAACTTTCTATTTCAGCTTCCCGGTGAACATTGTTCTGTGGTATTGCCAGATGAGAAACGCAATTAATGTTGAGTCCATCAGACTCCTCTGTTGGAATAGTATGGTCATTTCGATTGCTAATCTCCAAGGTCTCTGAATGATTGTTAGAGCTAAAACAGCTTTTCTTTTTTTTTCCAGCTACTGTACGACATTTAATTTGTACATCCAAACAAAAATATCAACAAACGAAATAAAAATGGCTAGTTTATAATAGTTTTATAATTATTGTTGTGTTAACATTTTAATTTTGAAAGAAACCCTCACGCAACATATTTGTTTTTTAACTATTTTTTGGAAAACTATAAAACAACAATTTTATAGTCACTCGCTTTCATACCAATTTGCTGCAGAAAAAAATTCACATTTATAAATAACAATTAAAAAACTATTTTGTTATTAGGAAATATGTTTGTAACAAAACAGTTTTATTATTGCTTTTATAGCAATAAATTAATCCAAAAACGCACCTTTATAAAATGCCTTTAGAGCAAAGTAATAGTCAGAGCTAATATGTTTTATACAAAGTATTTTATAAACGTTTATAAAATAGCTGTATAACTTATTATACAAATATTTTATAGTTTTGCTGTAAAAACGTTTTCAGAACAGTTTTATTGACAGAACAGTTGAGCGCAACAAATTTATCCTGAATGAATACTGACATAAAAGTTTTTACGAAGCGTTAATAAAACAATTATAAAGTATATTAGTTCTCTAACGATGTCGAATTGCTAGTTGGGACGGCAATCGCGGTCTTTTTAATATAAATCTGTCAATAAAGAAACCAAGTTGCTTCAGTAAGTACTGACCTAAACACAACATTTACATCCTAGAACATGTATTAGGTATGTACCTAATCAACATATACACCTAGTGACTTACGAACGACGTAGTTCTTGCAATTTGTGAAACATATTAGGTATATTATCTTATTTTTACAAATGTGTTTATAACGAAATTTATATTAATGAATAGACATTCTCGGCTGCTCTACATTGTAGGTACTCCATATGTGCAGAATTTGTAACAGACTATCTAAAAATAACGTTTATACAATTTGTACAAATAAAAGAAACTTGAAGTCATTCTTGGTCAATAATAAAGAACATTCTAACATCGGAGAAAACAGTGGTATTTACAAAATATTTTGCGACGAATGCCCTGCTTTCTATATTGGACAAACAGGAAGGAATACAAACATTTGTGTTGAAGAACATAAAAAGTCAATTTTACAAAATGAAAATACCACTGGCTTCTCCAAACATTGTATAAAATTTAATCATTTCCTGAATTTCAAGAAAACCCAATTGTTGCATTCAGACAACAAAGGAAAGCGCCTTGACCTTCTTGAAATTCTCGAAATAAGTTTCGCCCATAACATTAAATTACCCCTTGTGAACGAACAAATTGATTTTCAGGTATCACCTTTGCTTTTGTCTGTTTTATAAAATAAGATGTAATACTCTCCTGTAGTCAGTCTTGATGATGAGATCATAACTCGAAACATGTCGACTATCCTTTACTGCTAAATACAGTATCTTAATATTTTTATACAGGGTGTTCTACAAGCTCTATGACAAACTTTGACAGATGGTAGGTCATTTGATTTAAAACATTTTTTTTTAATAAACATGGGTCCGATTCGTTTTTGTTTAGAAGTTACAAGCATTTGAAGAATCGTAATTTTTTGCGTCAACCAGGAAGTGACAGAAAGTCACTTAGCATGGTAAACAATGCACACTTATAAAATATACACCTGCTTCAATAAAAAACGTAGGCATTTATTCTCCACTGAGGAATATGCAGATATTGTGTTTGTATATGGGTATGCAGCTAGCCAAATAAGAAATGGTCCAAATCTCATTCTTCGAATGACCGAATCTTCAGTTCGTCGATGTGAGGCTTGCATTCAAGCTGAGGGTGGACATTTTTTATAGTCTTTAGTTTTGTGATTATCATTTAATTTGAATTTTTATTATTAATTGTTAATAAAGTTCAAATGCTTGTAACTTCTGAACAAAAACGAATCGGACACATGTTTATTAAAAAAAATATGTTCAAAATCAAGCAACCTATCTTTTGTCAAAGTTTGTCATAGAGCTTGTAGAACACCCTGTATAGTGAAACTTAAGCCAAGTGTTTTATTTTAAAGTTTAAACTTTATTCTTTAAAATGTTTCCCTAAGCGATGTGCGAGAATTCAATCTCAAGTATCTGAAATAAATTAGACTTACTGTTAGCAGTTGGGCCATCAGTAGCATAAAATCTATTCCTTTGTAGTGTTGCACATAAATTATTACTTTCATTTGAAAATAACCCTTGAGTTTCCGTTATAAAATCAAACATCTTTCCACACAAAGGTGGACCTTTCAAGATAATAACATCCTTCTGGTTTATATTATACTCTTCGTTTCCGGTCTCTATATTCCTTTCTTGTTCCATTTCATGTAATTTTCCTCTCGATACAATTTCAATACCATTCAACAAGTCGCTCAATTCTTCCTTATCTGTAATAGTGATTTTAATTTCCTTTCCCGATGTTTGTTTTCCGCGTACAATGTGGGGTACAATGATGAACGTTTTTCTTGAACTTTCTTTATAAATAGTAACTTTTATAGTTGAGATTTCGGTAATTTCTTTGAGTAATTTTGATAAATTGTTGCTACCGATGAATATGAAATTTTTAAAATTCTTCATTATTAAACTTAAAGTTGGTCATTTGAAATTTGGCAGTTGTCAAAGAGGTATGATGATGATCGAAGTTGGCAAAATGACGATTTTTTTTTAAATTTGCATAGAAAATACGTCTCTAGATTACAAAACATAGAAACTATGTTTCAATTGAATTTTCTCTCAACTTTTTCTCTTATTTTAAATTGATGATGATTATGTTGTGTAGATTATTTTGCCTTCTAGATGTAAGCATCAGACAGTTAGTTTTGATCAGAATTACTTTAGGTACGTAATAAAAGATGAGATAAAAATGCTTTTTTATGCAAATCAAAAACAATCCTGCTTCATTTGAAGCAGCGTTCGGAAAGAGTAGAATTCTTTCGATTTAGGATTAAGAATATAAAAATAGTGAAGGTGTAAGAGACTTCTTCTATAAGATGGTTAATTTTTTATGGCACAATGTTGTATTAGTTAAATTATTCACTTTCGTTGAAAGTTTCAATGAAAAAAAAAACTATTTTTTGGGCATTATAAATGTATGATGGGTAATCAAGATTGAGCTAGAATGTTGCCATTCTGTAGAAAATGTAGATAATTTTTATAAAATAGAGAAACACTTGAAAACGTGCTCTATCAAGGACAATGTCAAAAACTCTTTTTAAATTGCAGAATTTGGCACTGAAAGTCAACAAAAATTAACATATAGATAGTTTTTCGTTTCATGACTTTTTACGATGCTTGGTACCAAAAACTCAATTTCATATCTCTCTCTCTCTCTCTCTATATATATATATATATATATATATATATATATATATATATATATATATATATATATATATATATATATATATATATATATATATATATATACACATATATACATATGTTCGTATGTATGTATGTGCTTATATATTTTAGCGTAGTGTACAAGATTACGGGCGCAATTTTGAAGCGATAGGGTTGAAAGTTTGTAAATGGGTAGTTTCATATGATATCTTGGATGGGATTTTGTTTGGTTCAAATTGAATGGGGGGGGTTGACCACCTGGTGGAGGAAATAAATCTTGTTTACACGATAAAGCTCGCAATTTAGGAGTAATAGGGTTGAAAGTTTGTAAGTAGGTATTTTCAAAAGATATATTGGATGGGATTGTTTTTGGTTCGAATTGGTTGAGGGGTCGTCCCCCCCTCTGGGGGAATAAATCTTGTTTACACGACAGAAGGCGCAATTTCGTAGCAATAGGGTTGAAATTTTGTATCTAGGTAGTTTTGTATGATATCTTGAATGAGATTGGATCTGGTTCGAATTGGGGGGTTGACTTCCTGGGGGAAAAAATAAATCTTGTTTACATAATAAAGGTCGCAATTTTGGAGTAATAGGGTTAAAAGTTTGTAGGTAGGTATTTTCGAAAGATATGTTGGATGGGATTGGTTCGAATTGGTTGGGGGTTGACCCCCTGGGGGGAGAAATAATTCTTGTTTTCATGATAAAGGGCGTAATTTTGGAGCAATAGGATTGAAAGTTTATGAGTAGGTAGTTTCGTATGATATATTGAATGGGATAGGTTTTGATGCGAATTGGTTGGGGGGTTGACCCCCCACGGAAATAAATCTTGTTTGCACGATAGAAGGCGCAATTTTGGTAGCAAAGGGTTGAAACTTTGTAGGTAGGTAGTTTCGTACGATATCCTGGATGCTATTTATTTCTATATTAATTGGTTGGAGGATTGACCCCCCGGAGGAGGAAATAAATCTTGTTTACACGATAAAGGGCGCAATTTTATAGAAATAAGGTTGAAAGTTTGTAAGTACGTAGTTTCGTATGATACCTTGGATGTGATTGGTTTTGGAACGAATTGGTTGGGGGGTTGATCCCCCGAGGAGGAAATAAATATTGTTTACACATTAGAGGGCGCATTTTTTTTTTTGGAGATAAATCATAATTTAATGAATCTCTTTTTAAACTGGATACCTTATGAAAACCTGCTCTTCTAATTCTAACTCGCTGCGATAGTTTTTTTATTTTTTTATTCAGGAAAAAAGGAAAAGTTAGAAAGCGGTGTTGAGGTCTCATGATAGCCAACATGATCACATAAAACGATGTGGAACACTGGATTGAAATCTTCGTCTATACTTTCGAATCGCAGACATTACAACACCTACAGATATCAAAATGGTACTTTAGATATGAACAGAAAACTACTTTCTCCACCTATACAAAAAATGTAAATTTTTG
>JARQZK010004357.1:532500-555000 GCA_030704885.1 Cynegetis impunctata | reverse complement strand
TTTAATCTATAATAAATAACCAATTCTAACTTAAATATAGAAATATTAAGAAATAACACGTTTATTTAAACTTAATTTTCACTATATTTACAATTAAATGACAATTGTTTCGAAAACACAGTGTCTTCATCAGATTTAGTAACAAACTCTAATCATTTAGGCCTTAATACTAGATGTGAATCTGTTTCAAGGTCAGAAATAAATATAAAAAAAACTAAACAAAAAAATAATTGTCAGTAAATTGTGAATATAGTGGAATTTAAGTTTAAATAAACGTGTTCTTATTTCTTAATAATTTCCATCAAGTGAAGGTTACTTCCATTGAAAAGGAAGAAATAGCACATATTTTTTGATTCACATATTGAATTTATCCGACTCTGAAACTGAACATGTCCCCGCGTTGAAAGGATCGCCTTTCAAAACACATATAAGAACTACATCACAGTTTTTCATTTTTAGGCAAAGCCTAGCTTTAATTCGACCCAAGTGTCTAGAGTGTAACGTGCGAAAACATACCTATGATTTTTAATGTCCTCCAATATTATTGGATTGCCCGGCTTTTCAAAATAATCGATGACCAAAGCTCTTGGATACGCTATAACCATACAGATCTCATCCTCTTGATGATTACCTGAAATATTAGTACATAATGTAGGCAAAACATTTCCCGGACTCAAAGTCTTACCAATAAAAGATATTTTCACTACCTTGACTGCTTTATGACGTGAGTGATACAATGGTTTCCAACAGTCTGTGAAAACCCTGACTCTTCCATCTTCAGAACCTACTGCGATATAGCTTCCTGGAAAAGGCTCAGTATGATTAGATTACATTCAAAAGTTTCCATCATAAATATTTATTTGAAGTACTTCTTTAAATTGCAAGAAGATTAAATTCGAGCAAATATATACGTATCATTAATTTTATTAGTCTCGTCAAATTACTCTAAGGTTGTGGTTCAGAGTTGGACCAACGTTTGAATGGGAAATGAAATAAGAGTTTTCTTAATTTTATGAAAATTTCATGAAGATGAAATACTCTATATAGCATAGCTATTATACCCTCTCATAATTTGAATATAGGAATGTTTTCAATAAACTAAAAAATAATAATGAATATCAAAATTAAAGTAATAATAATAATAATATTTATTCAGCACATTTGTATAATATAACTAAAATAACAAACGCTGTAAAACGTCAAAAAAATATAGGGGTCTCGGAGCCTCATTTTAAACTTAATTATACAATAATCAAAAAATTCTTTTGTATTATATGGTTCGGATTGAATAATAATACTACGAATTTCCTTCATGAAGAGTCTGCTATTTTCAGTTTCTTGAAGGGCTTTAGGTAGGACATTGAAGAAACGCATACACATATATTCCGTCTGATTTTGGGCGAGAGTCAGATGCCTATGTGGATATAGGTAAGGGGCAATTTGCCTTGTGTTGTTTTGGTTTTTGTATTTGGAAAAGAGATGATTTTGGTCGAATATTAATTTAAGGCAATTTGTTTACGTAGGCGAGGAATAGAAATGGTCCAAGGATGGTTCCTTGGGGTAACCCATACACTAAATTTTATTTCAATGATGGCTGCATTTAAATATATCATTCATAATTTCTTCTATTAAAAAGAAAATTAATTAATTTATATTTACATGAAACCAACCAATACTCCTCCATTTTGTTCAAATTTATTTCAATGAAGCATGCATTCAATGAAATGTTTTTTATTTTATGATTAATATAATTCAAGAATTATCCTGTTATATGGTCATTTAAAAAAATATAATCTAACTCATATATTATTTATAACTTTGTTGAAATTATTCACAAACAAAATTTTCTTCAATATCAATTTTCTATTTTGGAATGAAAAAACCATTCTTTTTATTTTAAACAAATTTCTCAAAAGAACTATACTTTAATGAATAGATTTAAATAAGAAATTCACTATTTCTTAACTTATTGATCCACTTTTTCAATCACGAGTATAGAAGAATACTATTTAGATGCGCTCATATTACATGTACTTATGGTATAATTATAATTCCAACTGCTCAACTTTTTGAAACAAATTAAAGAATAAAAAAATTAAATGGACAATTCATGCAAAATTTAATTTCACAAATATTTCAAAATACATACAACAAGAATCGATCAGCTAATATTTTACAGGAATAAGCAAGTAAGAAGCTACAAGCCATGACAAGGGCAAGAAACAAACCTGATGTAGCTATACAAGATATTCTGGGAATTTCTACCGGAGTGCTTATGATATCGCAGTGTATATCCTCCTGCATATTTTGCCAAGATGCCCAATTATCATATATTTTTTGCCATTTGGTTGAATCTGAGTTATTGTAGTTATCCAGATAGTCCACAAGTTCTTTATCTGGAATTTCTTCTTTACAACACCACTGCCATAACGCAGTTTTCTGGAAGAAATTATTCAAATTTTGATCATCAAAACCTAGTGAATTACTTGACATGCAATAAATATACATTCTATTTCACTGAAACAAAACTGTGATTTAAATATAGAAAATAATATATTTGAAATGATGGTCAAATAGTGTAAAGATATTATTCATACTTATAAATTCTACATAATGTGAATGTTTTTATATGAAGAACAGAAAATAATTTCTTGTCATCATTTTATTAAATGATTCTTACATTAGCGCTTCCATCATACTTTTACAATAAAAATATAAGTATTTCAGTTACTTATCTAGGATTTATTCAAACAAGAATTGGATATTTCTGAATGATTCGCTTTATGTTGGTAGACAAAATCAATTCAACATACATAAAAATTGACTTTGAAGAAGTTTAACATTTATGAATAAATGCTTTGTTCCAAATTAAAAACAAAGAAAATTTGAATCGATTTTTTTTATAATCAAATGATGTACTTACATGGGATAAATAACTGATAATTTCTTTCCATTCAGTAGAAACTTGCCTTGCATTTTTCAGAGTTTTTCCATCGCACTTAAGTAGAATTTTCTCAACTATTTCCACTGGCAGTTTCATTTTGATAGCAAATTGAAAACATAAACAATCAGCACAACACAATCCAGAGGTTTGGCAAGGTGTAGCTATTTTTAAATTTGCAAGGCTGTCAGCTCATATCCTGTCGTTCCGCCTTAATTTATATTTAATCATTTTTTGTCTCAGACATACTAATTTTTTTAAAATTTACTCCTAACAGAAATATGAATTCAAACGTCAAAAACGTGATTTTAGGTTATTTCAACATAAATTAAACTGCCTAAAATTTCAATTCTGCTGTACTATTCGGGAATGAATTTACTGAAAAACTAGGGATATCGAATATTTAAACACAAAACATCAACCATATTTGGAAATGTCAATAATTTACATAATATCTGAATTTCTGAATTTGAATTGAAATTTTGAAATTCAGTCATATTACCAGATTACCTTCCTAGAGTGCCATGTTGTCGGATCATGTAGTGAAATGACTACTTTACTTTTTAGTTCAATCATCGCACGATTGGAAATTTTCAAAATGACTGCAAAAGAAGGCCGTGGCGTGGCCCATGGCACAGATCTTTAACCAATTTCTTATTTTAGAGTTTAACTTGTAAGGTAATTTTGGGATATGATTGAACTTTTCCACTTTTTATACAATCAACGAACGGAAGATAGTTGGGTTAGTTACCCATATTATATTAGAGTTTCGGATCATTACATTCGAGATTCAATATTGAGTCATTTCTGTGAAATTTTAAAACAAGTAATAAAAAATGTCATAAAAGATGAAATAGTTGAAGTGGCTCAAAATTATGGAAGAAGAATTTTTCTTTTTCTATTTCTATTTTAAACCATAGAAATCTTTGTTTCTTTGACCATATCGCCATAGAAGATATTCAAGGAAGAAGAAGAAGAATTCATTGACTGACAGTTTGGCGCATGTACGTTTGACTCCTATTGAAAATCATACAGGTAGTTGGTTGTTTTGCTTTTTCACAGTTTAGTATTAGTTCATGTTCATGTTTCTTCAGTTATGTGTCAAGGAAGGTTAGGTGTAACAAACATTTCGCAATTACATCGCAATGTTTTCGAATTGCGAGTTCGTTTAATGTCAATCTGAGTGAACGTAGTTGTGTTTTGTGTTATTTCATCCGTGTGAACGCTGGATATATTACAAAACACCATGGGGGTCACGTTGCCCCCTTTAGAATTCACAGAGTGTATCAGTGATAGTCCGTATTTTCGGGAAAATTTGAGAAAACATGAGTGCGAACTTGAAGTTACCAATCAACAGATCAAGAGAATTATAAAGGAAATTAAGGATTTGCTGCAGGCGGCTAAACGTAAGTTTTTGGTCATTTAATCGATTTCGAAAAATTTTTTGGTTAAGTTTAGTTATCAACAAATTATTTAGTGCTTGATTCCCTTTCAGATATATCAAAAAATTACTTTCATTTCAAACCATCCTTTCATTGAGATATAATCAGACTTTATCTCATGTTTATCAATGCAAACGGGTTTTTCGGGATTCGTGCCTTCGATTGCGGCGTATTTAAATTATATAATATGTATCTATAGAAATCTCACATAATGTTGAAATATCAACAAGGATATTTTCAGAATCTGTTATCTATTTAAAACAAGTAAGTGAGTATGTAGGAGAGTGAATTTGCCTGTTAAATTAGACGGCCCACGAAGTAACGTACATATTTTGATTTAAATCCTTTAATTCTTCTTATTCATATGTTATAATTTAAGTTTTAAGTTCGTTTTTAGTGAATTGAAAATTTGTCGAATGATTCGAACATTTCTATCTTTTATTACTGCATGCTTTCGTTTCATTCATACATGTATTTAAATGAATTGAATGTCCTGCAAAAATTTATAGAATTTTTCAGTTTATGCTCACAAATTAAGAGTTTGATACACTTTTCAATTCAGTATTAAATTAGAGTAACAAATATTTTATGTAGTGTACTATTTAAATACAGGAAATTTAATAAAATAACCTGTGACAATCGTATTAACTTATTACCTATGTTTTGTTGTTGTGCAGTGAATATAGGTAATTCATGTTATTGCCCATAACACTTTTAATAATCCAATATAATGCATAAATGTAGATGAATAATACTTGATTTGATATGAAGTTCATTGGTAATTGTAAATTAAATTGATTCTCCTAGAGTTTCAATTTGTCGAAAGGAAATATTGAGAGAAAACCTTGTCTATCAATATTTATTATATATATATATATATATATATATATATATATATATATATATATATATATATATATATATAAATATATATATATATATATATATATATATATATATATATATATATATATATATATATATATATATATATATATATATATATATATATATATATATATATATATATATATATATAAACATTTCACAAATGTATTGCTTCATCAACATATGTTTTGTTTAATAAGTACACAATCAGTATTGAATAGAAGCGTACAAAAGTTCATTTATAGTACTTACTTATTCTAACGTGGATTATACATAAATTATAGTTGGTCAATAAAGACTGGGTGTTTGTTTTTGTGGACACTTGTAATCTGTAGAATTTTCAAGATATCCAGTGACTTGCCATTATCATCTTTGTGTTAGCATAATATGTTTTATTTTAAGTAATGAAGATTAATTTAATGATCAAAAAGGACCAGTGCTGTTTTGTTATAGATGAAATTAGGTTTTCGTGATCTTCTCCAGGATGTACTCATCGGAGTTTAATTTTTATTTGTATAGGATGATATATGGAGAATGTCAGAAAGATATTAGAGGAGATTGTAATAGAGATTACGGTAATTAAGGAGATCTTTAGTTTTAAATAAGGTCCAGTAGTCATCTCCTATATCTTCTTTGTTCTATATTTTTATTCGAAAATAATAATAAACTGTTTAAGACTTCCTGCACCACGATGTTCCATATTATTATGATTTAAAAAATTTCTGACTGTTGAATTTCGATACGCTTAAATAATCTATTATTTTTGTGGAATATACTAAGTACTAAAAAAATTAAAACCTCATAACTTCTAAGGTAGCCTCGGCGACGATAGGAACCACTGAAATTTTCTGCCTATGAAATTATGTACTCAAGCAGGCAACATTATATCATTCCACATAAATCAAAACGGAAACAAACGCCCAAATTTCCTGTCGTTACAACAATATACTAAAACGACAAAGAATAGTTTTTTGTTTATATACAGGATGGAGTATTTAAACCAGCCCACTTGGAATATTTTCAATTGTACGGATTTTGCCGAGGATTTTTTTTCGAAAAAGGGGTATTTTTTGATCGCAAATTTATGAATGTGGTCATACCGCTAAATAGGGTGACAACCCTTCAAGAATGGCAAGGGTGTTGAAATGGCACAATATGTCAAAATTATAGAAATTCTCTAAGCAAACATGCTGAAAAAAATTTTGTTCTGCGTTCAGATTAATGTAAAAATAAAACAGAAGTGTCTGTGATAGAAAGTTATGAAATAAATTATAGGTATTCAATTATATGTTCAAGCTATTTACTTCCAACCAGTAATAAACGGAAAGGTTCCGTTTTATAAATAACACTTTCCGAAGGGCCCCACAAGGAAAAGTCAAATGATGTTAAATCTGGCGATCTTAGAGGCCGTTCAATGAAATATTCTTCTCATAATGTGATTACAATAATGAGAGGCCAAGTTTAGTAAAGCTATTCTCACTCAACCTCAAATTATAAAAAATAAAACAAAGAAATAAATAAAGTAAAAATAAAGAAAAAGATATAAAATAAATGATGGAATAAAATGACCAAATGTAAAATCCCCCCAGTGTTGATTCACCAAGTCAAGTACATGGGCTGGCAAAACGAAAACATACTCTTGAATACTTTAAAATTCTTAGAACCAAGAGATAAAAGTTACCTAATTAATTCTACCATAATAGGTACTTTTGTTGGACAGATATTAAATTGCGTGAGACCAAAATACTGAATTTTCAGTGGAGCTCAAGCTATAGGCATCTGCAAATAAGAATGCAGGGTCAATGTGGCCAGTCGTAGAACTATAGGTAAATATTGACATTGGAATATTTATGTTGTATTTGTTGTGTGTTTTTGAAATATAATTTTACCATAAATATAAAGACTTTTCAGGCTTCTTTAGTGAACAAGTGTGTTACTGTGTGTATTCTCATTGCTATTGCGAGGCGGTAGGTGATTATCATCATTTGTTTTGTAGCCAAATTGAGAGGAATCTCAGGTTAGATCATGAGATGAATATCTTAATTCTCTGATTGACTCGTTCAATATGTACTCTAGCAGCTGCTATTTTGGCATTCAACAATGCTTCTTCTGGAGTCAACTATTTTTTGTCTTTCAAAAATGGTGGCCTGATCAACTTTATTTTAAACTGTTGACAAATATCATTATCAAGAAACCTTTGTCCACCATAATAGCATCCTGTGAGCTTTCTAACTTTAAAATTAAGTCACTTTGTTGGAAAATCGTTTTATCAGATGCTCTTCTCCCATATGGTTCACTAATATAAGTAATTAAACCTCCGGGAGAAACACCTGTCATGAATTTCACTGTGTTATTAGATTCATACTGACAGTAAAACCTGATCCTGCAGCAAAGGCACTTTGGTTTCTGTATACAAATTTCTGTACAGTCTAAGATGATTCGAGTATTTTGAAAACTTTCAAAACATTTTGGCATGTTTTTCTGGAATCTTATGACACAACTAAGAACTCTACTCATAATGAGTAGCATTTCAAATATATTTTTGGCATAATTCTTGTGAAATGCCAAATAAAAGAGATAATGTCATATATGTAAGGTCACATTTCAATTTTGTCAATACTAAAACAATACGCTGTTTGATTGTTAATCTATGTGACCGTTGATCACTATAAACAGATTGTACTGCTTTTACTATTGTATCTAATAGTTTTATATTATTGAGACCAGTGAAACTGTTTAGAGCACTATCTGTAGAATCTGTAAAATCACACAAAAACAAACACAAAACAAAGGAGAACGTAAGAACTATGTCAAGATTTTTAGTCATTCTGATTGTCACCAGGCGGCGTAGCGCTTATTTTGATTCGCCTATTCTAGGCTATAAAAACCATTGAATTATGCAGATCTCATTTTTTTTATTGAATTATCACAAACTTGTAGATTGACATATTTGGATACATTGGAAACCATTTAAATACTTATAGAGAAAGGAGCGTGACATTCAGAAACTGAATAGTCGAATACATTTTCAATTCGAACTTTAAAATGTGAAAATAACAACAAGGATTATTATGGAACCCGGGGTCGAACAAACGTATTTAAAAAAAAACGTTCGTAGCTACAGGATCGGCTTTCAAGTACGCGTCCTACAAAATATATCATATGGCGATAAGATGGATATTATTCACGAATTCGATAGCGCTAATCGCCATAATTTCTTTTATCGTAAAAACTTTCGAAGTAAGGCTGGAAGATTACTGTAAGAAATTGTCAATCAATTTTAAATTTATATTCAATTTGCTTTCGAGCAGTATCTAATATTTGACGGTTTTTCACCATAAAATCATAATCATCAAAGATCGAAGTTTTGTTACAGCGACGGTTACGTATAATTTCAGAAAAACCGGAGAAATTATTGTAACCCGGGAGGTCGGGAGGATAACCATTACCTATTACCGGAGTCTACCGGGCAATCCGGGAGGGTTGGCAACCCTATATATGGATCCCAAGTTATTTTATGCATTAAAAAAATGTAGTTATACATAATTTTAATCAAAATGAAAGTGAAGACAAAATATCAGATGAAGATGAAATATTGGCTGTATAAAATATTTTTAGTTCATGTTGCATGCTGTGCCATATTTGGCACAAACCAGTTTTTCTTTTTTTTGACAAAGAATATTGTGCTTTATTTTTTTAAATATTTTTCTGATGAAATATATGTCTTTTTCCCACTGTACCTTTTTTTAAAATCAATTTTAAAAAAATCATGCATTAAGGGGTTAATCAATGTCTTCGAAAGTAAATTATAAGAAATATGATATGCTGGTATGTTTTATACAGAGTAATGAAAATTCTGAATAAGCTTCGGAATTATATTTCCTAAGGTAAGTAAGCTATAATGGCTATGAAAATCTCTATTTTCATTTTAATTCTTTTCTTGTTAGACATCCAGAAAGAAGGCAACCGTTTTTTGAGATATTTGCTCGTTTAAGAGAAAATTTAGTTGAGCACGGATCATTTGTTCACCCGCGTGCTATAATATACAACAAAGAGAACAGGGAAATAAAAGAGATAGATACTTTGGGATATATAGAAGCAACACCTTTGTCCTTATAGAAAAATTGAGAAGGAAATTGGTGTGCCAGAAACTGACAGCATTGCAAAACTTCGAGAGGCAATTCATTTAGCCTTTCGAAATCTGCGAATGAGAACAAAGGTTCTTTTAAACGCTATTCAAAGAATTACAAAGATGTGCCGATTTCGCATCAGAAAAAATGATCGTCAATTTGAACATCACCTTCAATTTATTGTTATATAATGTTATTACCTCGGTTATTACGCAACAAAACTGTTGACATAAACTTACTGTTAGAAAAAAGATCTATAGGTGTTTTTTAAGTAAAAGATACCTATTTTCAAGGTATCCAATTCTTCGTTAGTAATATGTAACTTTCACTTGTTCATAGTGTTGTTATCCATGGCCTTCTATTGATTTATGCATTTAATTTCAGAAAATTGTCATTCATTTGCGCGTTTCTGAGAAAAAGTTTCTACTAAGTATCATATATTTTTGAAAAGGTAAAAAGAAGAAAAATTTTATAGTCTATAAATATACAGGATATTCCATTTAAAGTTTTCTTTACAACTCGAAAATTGTAAATATTTAACAAAAGTTATCTACACCACTGCATTCTATGGAAAATCTATAAGAATGTTATATTACATTTTCGATAAGATGAAGGATAACCCAAAATGCAAACTTTTCAAAAATGCCCTGTATCTTAAAAACTAAAAGGGCTATAAAAATTCTGTTGACGGCATATTCAGTTTTACGAAAAAGTAGCACAGTGTCGCGAAAACCGCAACCCTCTATCTTCAAAAATAACGGAGATACCAATCAAAAGTACCCAAAATGGGACACCCTGTACGTATACTTTTTCGCGTTAGGTGTGTTCTAACTTCGATTTGATCAACCTCCATCCATGAATCCTGCAAATATTTACCTAATATATAATCCAATTTAATCTCGATTCGTGCATACCTTACTGCTTCATGACTCTAGTTCACACCTCTGTTTTTCCGCAAATTCATCATTCATCTTGGGTTTTATCACCTATCTAGTATATCGCCTTATCTATATCCCAGATTTATCTGTTTGAAATTTATAACGTTTGCTCGAATCGTGTCGTCGGTTACAGATGAATAACTTGTTTCTAAGCGAGATTCGATTCGGGCAAACAAGCCACTCTATTCAACAGTTGGAAAACAGAAATGGAAGGTTTATAGGTGTTTTTCATTGGTTTTTTTTGTAGGCGCTGACCTCTGATTCTCTATAAAACTATCTGTTTTTAACAATATAATTTCGTTATACAAAATATAATTTATATCATGTTATACAGGGTGATTTTTAAGTTGGTACTTTCTTTTTATTACTGTACAGGCTGTCCCATTTTCGATGTCCTTACGGGGTAACTCGCTTATTTTTAAAGATAGAGATTTGCGGTTTTCGCGAACGTTGGCTACTTTTTTGTTAATCTCACGATACCGTAAACAAACTTTTCATAGCTTGCTGCGTTTTTGAGATACAGGGCGAAGTTGTAAATATTTAATTTTGGCCCCCCCTCTGTATCACAGCTGTCTCTCAACTTATAGAAAAAGTAAAAACTGTTTTTTATACACTTTTTTACGCAGAATCCAGTGGCGTAGTCAGATTTTTGGAATGAGCTGTCATTGTTTTAGATATAACCCAATGTTATAATTTTTTTTAATGGAACACACTGTATATTTTTCCATATTCAAAACACAAATGTTTTGCGCTTTTCAAAAATATATAATACTTATATAAAATTATTATAAAATTATAAAAGTATTAGCCCTGTATTTAGATAATTTTCTTATTTTTTATGGCAAGTCAAGACAAATATCACTTTAATAGATCGTTCGGCGCAGTAAACAAATATGTCACTTCCATTTATATAAGTAAGAATGAAAAGTAGTCATTAAAAAAATATTATTTAATATAAGTTACTAAACAGAGATATATTTAATGATTATAACAAAAATAGAAAGTTGTATGTAACACTGCTACAAAACAAAGTTCTATTATTTTTCTGTTGAAAATATTTTGTAAATATTGTTCAAATTACTTCGAAAACTTCTCTCGTGGCATTCATCAGAGCATCTCGATTTTCGTGCCGTGTGTGGTTTATTTTATTTTTTATGTATCCCCATATAAAGAAATCTAATACAGATAAGTCAGGGGGCCTTGGTTGCCAGTTAATGGGGTCATTTTTATCAATACACTGGTTTTAGAAAAATATTTTCTATATTTAGCCAACGGAATTTCGTCAAGTAGTTCAGAAAGAAAATCATCCAAAAATTGGTCTAACTACCTGGGCCCACAATGTTACAATAACTTACAGATTGATGTCAAAATGCAGCATGAACCTCACAAATTCAATAAAACTGCCTCAATGTACATATATTAAAATTCTACAAATTTCTATAGACATTTTCTGGAATAATATATGTTATATTATGGTTATTGTATATTTTTCTCACATGAGTTCCCATGTTTAACGTTTAACGTTTTTCCTATGTATTGTTTGTGATTCTATCTCGTTCAAGACTTATTGCTCATAGTTCTACCTCCTTTTAGACTTCCTAATCAAATGGCACATACGGGTTTCCCTAACCTAGGTGCAAATAAAAGCCATTGAATATTTATCAAGTATCTGTGAATCTATCATTCTTTTATGTTTTTCTCTTTTCTCTGTAATTCAAATTCTATCTAATAGTAATAGTAATGTATAACTAGTATATAAATACAAATATTGTTTATTAAAAATATATGTATATATATATATATATATATATATATATATATATATATATATATATATATATATATATATACATACATACAGGGTTAGAACTATTTAGAGGGGGACTACAAGGATATCGAAAACCGTTAGAAATACAGGGTGGCTAGAAATACAGTTGCGTTATTTAGGGATGCGTGGATGGTGTAAACAGATCCAAAATATCTCCAATAGTTCCCGAGATATTTCAAGAAAACTAAAAATCGAGACTTTCTTTTTTCCTTTGTAACTCATTTGTTTCTGGAGATAACTTCACAAAATTTGGTTTGTAGCTATTATCCAACATAGCAATTCTACCGGTGTTGTCAGAATTTTTCTATTTTCCATTGTTACAGAGACGCGATAGTCAACTTTTTTTTTCTTATGGACGCCATGTTGGCTCTCCTTATGGAATGATAAAGAAAAAAATTACGAATTCAACATTGTATCACACTTTACAAAAATACTGAGTCTAGTTACGGAAATTTGAATTTCTTTTTATTTTTCTGTTTAAGTAGGCTGGTGCCAGAATTGTCAAATAACTTTGTTGACAGTTGTAATGTGAAGCCATCACTTGAGCTTTGTAAAAACCTGAATCCTGTTTGATAAATAACGCCCTATTAATTACCTAAATAATGAAATATTCGTTGTCGGAAAAACAAGACATGTATGATACTTACATACGCGCATATAGAAACTCCAGAATAGCATCTGAACGTTATTTGCAACAATATCCAGAACGAATGCAGCCGAATTGTACCATTTTCCAAAAACTGGACAGATGTATGAGGGAAAATGGTAGTTTGGAAAAAAAAAGGAGGCAAGTACCACATAACCGCTACACATAATGAAATAAATGTGCTTGCTCAAGTTCATATAAACCCAGAAACTTCCACAACTGCAATCGCTAGGGAATGCGGCATGTCACAGAGAGGCGTATCAAATATTTTAAGAAAGCATAAATTTCACGATTATAAGTTTACAATAGTACAAGGGTTACAACAGGGCGATCATCAAAAAAGATTGAATTTCTGTAACTGGCTTTGTCAAAAATTAATAGAAGATCCTCAATTCCCGACAAAAGTCTTGTGGTCGGATGAATCCACATTCACTAACAATGGTGTATTTAACCGGAGAAATCATCATCACTGGGCCAATACCAACCCACATTTGAAATATGAGTCAAGACATCAAATTAGATTTAGTGTTAATGTTTATTGTGCTATATTGAATAACCAGATAATTAGACCCTACTTCATCGATGGTACATTAAATGGACCCAAGTACTTAGATATACTGCAAAATTATGTAGAACAATTTCTACAGGCATTTCCAGTTGTACGCTATGTAGAGTGTTGGTATCAGCATGATGGTGCTCCAGCGCATAATAAAATGGAAGTCAGGAAATTTTTAAATAGTAGATTCGGCGAACAATGGATTGGGAGAAACGGACCCATTAACTGGCCGGCTAGATCTCCGGACATGAATCCGATGGATTATTTTTTTTGGGGAGTCTTAAAGGACTATGTTTATCAAGTCCCCATACGTAATACAAATGAAATTCGCAACAGAATTAAAGAAGGAATTAGATCCATATCTCCTGAGCAAATTCGAGCGGCTATCCAGGGAATTTCTGAACGAGCGAGGCTGTGCATTATTAACGAAGGAAACCATTTTGAACATATTTAAAAATTTACTCTTTTATTATAAATTTTTTGCTTTTGTTTGATTTGTTGTGTTTTTAATAAAAAAAAAAGATTTATTTTACTAATATTTGATTTTTTGTTTGATACATAATACACAGGAATAATGTTTTACATTTAACATTAAATAAATGACAAGTGAATCATTAGCCCACTATTCTTTTCACAAAGTTTCAACAAAAACTTAATTTTAGCTGTGTGAATTCATATTTTTGTAAGGTGTGATACACTGTTGAATTCGTAATTTTTTTCTTTATCATTCCATAAGGAGAACCAACATCGCGTCCATAAGAAAAAAAAAGTTGACTATCGCGTCTCTGTAACAATGAAAAATAGAAAAAATCTGACAATACCGGTAGAATTGCTATGTTGGATAATAGCTACAAACCGAATTTCGTGAAGTTATCTCCAGAAACAAATGAGTTACAAAGAAAAAAAGAAAATCTCGAATTTTAGTTTTTTTTGAAATATCTCGGGAACTATTGGAGATATTTTGGATCTGTTCACACCATCACACTCATCCCTAAATAACGCAACTTTTTTATAATTTAAGCTACCCTGTATTTCTAACGGTTTTCGATATCCCTGTAGCACTTTTCGAAAAACACGAACTTAGTGAAGGAGCTCCGCTGCTTTAAGTGTTTTCTAAAAAAAAAATTTCAATCTATTCACCTCGCTATTTACCTACTCGAAGCAGATACTACTCATTAATAATCGCCAATACCGCGTATTTAGATGAGGCTTCAATCGCCTCTCCCCCATCCGTAAGTCACTCTAATATCGGCCATAACGTCCTGTCTCTTCGACGCGGCATTTTATCTTACTCGTACATCCCCTTCGATGTAATCAATCCGAGTCAGATTACGGAGCGCTTAAACCAAAGTGATGGATCGCGTCCCTCTCGCGGGGGGGTCGTCGATCGGTGGCCATTATCTAGTCCGACGATTTTACAAGTGCTCCGGACGAACGCATCCCCATGGATATAATCGCGGGGGCGTCCTTAACGATATCAAACTCTCGCGGTCCTTGAAGGGGGACAAGGGGGCTCGTATATCATCTCCTTCCCTTAGTAGCCGACCCTTGTCGAGGGGACGGGTAATTTTACGCCCCTGGCGAATTGTTGCACGGGGTGCGAGTGGATTAGACAAATTGAAAGGACGAGTGGTGGTATCTAGGGGTGCTGGTTACGTGGGGGGCGGATAGATCTCGGACTGTAATGATTTTCATCAAATTTCGGCTGATGAATTATTTTATAGTTACTTATCGCATGTTACACTCCAAACACCTCGTCACCGTTCTCAGCAAATGGGGTTGTGTCCATCCACTTTATGGAGAATTTTACGAAAGGATCTTGGTTCGAAAGTTTTTAAGATTTAACTTCTGCAGGAATTAAAGCCAAACGTCCATCGTTTGCGCCGTCAATTCGGCCAATGGGCTGAAGCGCAAATTGATATTGATATTGATTTTCCATAGGAAATTTTGTTCACCGATGAAGCTCATTTTTGGTTGAATGGATACGTAAATAAGCAAAATTGTCGCATTTGGAGTGAAGATAATGCACACGTTTTTGTCGAAACACCATTATATCCACAGAAAATTTTTGTTTGATGCACGTTATGGACCGGCGGAGTCATTGGTCCATATTTCTTCAAAAACTATGATGGTCAGAATGTTACTGTCAACTGTGAACGGTATAGAGACATGATAAGAAATTTTTTCGTACCTCAATTATCTGACATTAATCTTGCTGACATGTGGTTCCAACAGGGCGGAGCTACGTGCCACACAGCGCGCGCCACAATTGATTTACTCTAAGACAGTTTTGATGAACGAAAAATTTCACGTAATGGTCAACAATTGGCCCCACCAAGATCGTGTGATTTAACCCCATTAGATTATTTTCTTTGGGGTTATGTAAAGTCACTTATCTACGCCGATAAACCAGAAACACAAACAATTGAACACCTGGAAATCAATATTAGATGAGTTATTGGCGAAATACGGCCGCAAATGCTGCGAAAAGTATGTGAGAATTCGATTTCTGATTGCGCCTAATACGCGCCAGCCGTGGAGGATACATGGCCGAAATAATATTCAAACATTGATGCCATAAAATTATCTATTCAATATAGCCAGTTTTATTGATATTAAAAATATATTTCTCAATTTTATTTTAATTCAAAGTTGTGAAACTCTAAAAAAAAACACCCTTTATAACGAAGGGAACTTTCCAAATGGGTGTCCGACGACAGCTTTTCTCCTTTATACTCCCTCAATCTAAAAGAGTCTGTTATTTTCCACATATATCAACTTCACTATTTGGATCTCTTCTAAATCATTACTACGGGCAAGGTCAACGTTAAAATATTAAAATAGGACGCTTTCAACGATCCAGACAGAGCCCATTATATCGGAAGAATTCTCGACGGTAATAAGGTTTCATAGATAAGATGCACTCACAGTGATCTGGTCATAATCGGTGCGTTCTAAAAGGCGACACGGATTTTTTTAATCAGCTGGAACACGCCCCGGTATGCAGGCGCACTCGGTTGTCGCTAGGGACGACCATAGATCATCGATGGTCCGACAATATACGTGATGATTCGATGAATGCGTTCCTGAATTATCAACTCTGGTCAAATATTCGCAAGTAATTTTCTGACTGAATTTAAAGGGGGTGTAGATGCCTGCAAAGCTTTCTAACATCGGTTTTCTCTACCCAATAGCCTCTTAATTGGTATAGGAATCCAACTATCACTAAAATTTGGACATAAAGAAATGTTTACTAAATTTAATTCACTACCACTTTCACGGTATTTATTACAATAACTCCACATACCAAATTTAATTTTATTTGATACTAAGGAGACCGCTGGAAGTGACCAAATGTAGCACAGAATATATATATATATATATATATATATATATATATATATATATATATATATATATATATATATATATATATATATATATATATATATATATATATATATATATATATATATATATATACATATATATATATACATATATATATATATATATATATATATATATATATATAATATATATATATATATATATATATATACATATACATATATATATATATAATCTTTTGATAATTATTAGCAATAACAGGCTGGTTGAATCTTAAAAAACTCGATTTAATTAATAAATTCTTCCATAACAGAGGATTTTATTATAAAAATTTCATTAAAAACGGCTACTTCCATATAAACGAACTATACCGATAATTTTTGCTTTACTTGTTTAATATTTTCCCAAAACTAATTTTCTTTTTTAATATCAATTTACTCTTTCTAAGATCTCTCGGATGGAATTAATCGCCTCCGTGGCAAAGTTTGACCAAATCTCCCATACCGGAGAGTTCAAACAATAAACCACAAATAAGTGATTTTCTTCCATAACAGAGGATTTTATTTATTAAACTATTTTCATCTCCAAATTTTCAATCTAATACTTAGCTACGCCGTTCTGATGAGGACCAAAGAGTCCGAAACACGTGTCAACGGCTGCTTCCATATAAACGTTCTATACCGATAATTCTGCTCTACTTTTTTAATATTTTCCCGTGAGTAATTTCTTTCTGTTAAATAAATAGTACCCTATTATTATTATTTTCGAACATTACATAGGTAAAGGTTTCTGTAGTTTCCCTTGCCTTCTAATGAAACAATTTTGAATGTTAATATTAGACTGAAAGAATTTTTAACAAGACAGATCAATCTTATCTATTCAATTTTATCAAGTCAATAAATGTCAAAGAATTTTCAATTTTGTTCAAATTTTTGAATAACTATGAATGTCATAGTGAAACGTCAATTTATTAATTAAATCGAGTTTTTTAAGATTCAACCAGCCTGTTATTGCTAATAATTATCAAAAGATTAAAAATAAATCACAGGCAACAACAATTCGAATAAATAATATATATATATATATATTTTGAATAAACTCTTTATTATTATTATTATTATTATATATATATATATATATATATATATATATATATATATATATATATATAATTTTAACGGTTGTTCGACCAGAAGAGGCTGTAGTTGTTATATTATAGTCCAATTGTACTTAAGCTCTATATATTTAGTTCAAAATTTGGCCGAAAAGTTTTTACATAGGTTCAACTATGCAATACTAAAACAGAGTTGATAGAAAAATTGAAATTGATTTTTCTTTAAAACGGTGCATAACAGCGAATTTACACAAGAGCACATTTTTTTTGGAAAATACCTTATAGTTTTCGAATTTAATATGAAATTTGTCAAAAAACTTATACACAAAAAAATAATAAACAAGTAAAACGGTGTCATGGGACACCAGTCCTTCGGATAATATAGAAGGACCACAATTTGCGAAAACGAAACATGTGCGTGTCGGGGCGCACGACAGAAGTGATAACTTATACTAATCCAAGTTGAAATAATTAATATTGAAATGTGGGGCTAAGAGCTCTTACGAGATTGTAAATAAAAAAATTTAAAAAGCCAGGAGTAACCTCTGGGATTCGAACCCAGAAATACGGCACACCAGGGTTCAATACTTAGACCACTCGGTCATCAACGCAATGTAAAGAATAGACGCAAGAGTGTATATAACGAGAGGATAACGTACCGCCACGCTATATAATGAATATAAAACTACAATACGTAGTCATTATTTTATGGAACAAATTTGTAAAGCTTTATCTTTTCATTATGCCATATCTGATTCCTATCGTAATCTGTTCTTTTATGCATATAACTCATGCAATATTATTTCGATGTTTCGATGTTCGACGTTTTCGCGTTGCTTGTACATGAATTCATGAGTACATATAATGCATTGGCGATTTACGTGGCTGAGTGGAATCAGAAAGAGAAGGGATGAGAGAGCGGAAAGAAAGAGGGAGAAAAGAAAGGTATACAATATTCGCTTGTGTTAACTAAAAGCGTGACTTTCGTCAGTCTACTTCCGTCACACTTTTAGTCTCGCATATTTTTCAGTCTGGTCCCGCAGCGAAGTCCCTATCTCCTCCAAGCCTGTCGTAGGTAAGGAACTTCGTTCCAATAAAAAACGCGGGTTTGTAGTAAACAATTTATCACTGCAGGGTTATACAATGTACCAAGTTTGAAGTTTGCATGTAGCGGGTTTTTTGAGATATTCTTGAAAAATTTATTTAACAGCGTCATCTTCAAAAGGCGCAAAGGGTAGAATGCTATTCAAAGAATTTAGATCAGTACTTAGTCGTTATAATGTCGTGAACGTTACGAAGTTATCGAGATATTTTTTTTGACTTTCAAAGATCGCCTTGGTCATCCCCTTATCGCCCCCTCGTTCCTCGTGTTCCATTTCGAGATGCCCGATTAGTATGGGCTACTACTACGACTAAATATGCGTGTCAGCAACGTGCCTTCGAAATTATCAAGAGTGCGCGACCTTCGATCGTTCTTTGTTGGGGCACGGACGAGGAATAAAATCCAGAAAGCGAACGCGACGGTCACGTTCTCGTTATTTTAGGTTCGGAGACGCCGTCCGTTATTGTTACGATCGATCGGGGAGGTTATTCATATATGAATGAAGATTGTGAATAATGGAGGAGGTAGACTGGATTTGTTTCTGAAGGTCCTGGGACATGTCCAACCGTCTATTTTTTGTGGATGGTAGATAATGATAGTGGAGAGACGAGAGGTGTTCGTGGGACACCCGGTTGGAACGAAGTTTCAGAAAAAAATACATTACTATAGTAAATGTTAACAAACAAATAAGTTAATAAAGTTAATATTTAATAATACATCTACAATATTCTGAGAAAGTTGTAGAATCTTCTTCAAATTATATGCGTAGATGCCTATTTATTGCTATTTCAAGATAACTTATATACGGAAAATTTTAGCCCATCAAAAGGTATTTCATAGAGAATTGGTGAAGGGGCTAGGAGGATCTGGGCCTTACTGAATACCTGTTATTTCGTAGCTGCTGTAAAATTTACTATAGTAATGTATTTTTTTTACACCATCGGAAAGTAAAGATTTCAACGAACAGAAAGCACACCAACTATTTGAAAATAGCTGATATTTTGACGGGAGAATTTCCGATTGAAAATAAGGGTGCTTTTTCGATATTAAGTCAAAATAAGGTGAAAAAATAAATATTTCAGATCAAATAAATTACAGTATATTTGGGACATAAAAAGGTAAGTTTTCACCAAATTTCGTGGAAAAAAAATTTGTTCGTAAAAGATAAAAATAAAAAACCAAAAACTTGGTTCTTTGAGTTTTTCACATAAATTTTGAGGTTATGTGAAAAAAGTGTAAATACAAAAGTTGTAGATCTTTTTTCCATAGGACTTGTAGTTTTGCCGGAAATAGAGATAAACCGTTTTTACCCCCTTCCCAACCT
This sequence comes from Cynegetis impunctata, assembly GCA_030704885.1. NCBI lineage: Eukaryota > Metazoa > Arthropoda > Insecta > Coleoptera > Coccinellidae > Cynegetis > Cynegetis impunctata. The sequence goes on along the minus strand of JARQZK010004357.1, from coordinate 534,740 downwards.
CAGATCGCCCGTAATTTATTTTTTCTTTCATTTTTAATATATTCTCCGTCTTTTCCAATTGATCATTTTCAAACACCTGATTTTGACAGGTCCGCCATTTTGGCTGGAGGACAAACAAACCATTTACGACTATCAGTGTTCTGAGTTGTTTGCTTACGTTTATTGAAAGTAAAAGTATTAAAAAACTTTGAATCATAAATTTATATTGAAAATGGAAAGAAGTACTTATTATCAATCACTTCCTGCCGATATTAAGAGCCGCTACGATCAAAAAATCAAAATTATTGATGATATAGACCCCTATCTCTTGGAGTCCAGTTCTCAAGATTTGATATCATTGTCATCAATTCCAGTAATATCCATCATCGATATGGTTAATTATTTTATCCTCACCCACAGTTTTTATACTGGACAGCAAATGAAAGCATATAAAAGCTTGCAAGGTTTCAAATTGTATGAAGCAGGACTAGTCCGAGAAATTTATGGGAAAAGAGTGAACGAAACAGCTTTTGTAGTTATTGGCAAGGTAAGATGTATTTTAATGATATTCATTAGGTTTATTCTCATACTAATCAGTGTTCTTAATTGTTATAACTAAAAGTAAACTTTATATTTCAGGTGAAACATTCACAACGTCTTGAGGAAAAGCTTCTGAATTCATGGTTATTTATATCCTAACTGACGGTAGTATTTCCAGTGGACATTGCACTTGTATGGCAGGCTTAGGAGAAGTGTGCAGTCATATTATAGCAGCAATTGTTTTTCTCCTTCACACCCGCTCTCAGTCTAAGGATGAAGAAGCGTGTACCTCAAAGCTGGCAATGTGGCCTGTCTATATCTATATGATATGTCTATATCTTCATATTGTTCCTCCAGAAAAAATAAATATACTTTCATGAAGGTCCTAATTTGCTGTCATATAACAATTACAGCAAAATCACTAGATACCTGCTCTACTTGCTTTTTTCGTTTAACCGAACGTTTATACCTGCTGACTTGAGTTTTACTAACAGGATTGGCGGTAATTGTGTACCCCATATTTTGGGTTGGAATCCAGTCAGGGTTGTCTTTATCCAATAGCTCTGCAGGAGTCCCTGAAAAATATTTTAAATAAAGAGTTCATCTTTTTTCACTTATTCAAGTAAACTTACCTGTTATAAAATGTTTAGAACAGACACGTGCATATTTCAATTGATTTTCACTAAAAGGTCCCCATTTCAATGCTGTAATCCATCTCTCTTGCCTTTCTCGTGATACAGCATTTGAATAATCACCAGCATTCTTGAGGACAGCAGGGATTCTATAAAATCTCACTTTGTCTCGGTTTCCTTTCATACCACAATTAACCACGGCACAAAACGATGGCATTTTCTCTAATAAACTCCAACAATAATGAAATAATCAGAAAAAAACTTTAAATTCGACAAACAACTCAAAAAATTATGAAAATTAAATGACAGTTCAGCACAACTGTTTGCATAACAATGGTTTGTTTGTCCTCCAGGCAAAATGGCCGAAATAGCGTGACGTCATATGAAAATGGTCAATGGGTTTCATTCTACTATTATTTTTTTTGGTTTCAAAAATTATCCACCCTGGTCTATGTTGAATATTTTTGAATTTGCTATAGTGCGAAGTAGGCCTGGAACGAAAAATTCTCGAAAATAGCTAGAAACGCCGGTGATGAAATTTCCGCTTTCGAAAGCTGCAGAATCGGTTCCTACGACAACGGCGGAATCGTCGGTAATTTCCACTTTAATTGACGACATTGTTCGTTTAACCGGCATTGTAAACATTCGAACGTCTACGTAACGACGTTATGCAATTGAATGCGGCTTTGTGGAGGTTCGAAATTAAAACGGAGAGGAAGTTGTAATTCCATATTTCCTCCCAACTATTTCCCAGATAATTTATTTATAGTTCGCGATATATCATCGGATTGAAACAACAGAATACTTATCGACTATATTATTAACAATAAATAATAGTTTAAAAAAACTCTATCGCAGCGAGCTGCATTAGAAAAGAAAGTTTTCAAAACGTATCCAGTTCAAAAAATCAATTCATTTAATTATGATTTTTGTTCCAAATCCAAAAAACAAATATTGCGCCCTCTATCGTGTAAACAATATTTATTTCCTCCTCCGGGGGGTCAATCCCCAACCAATTTATATCGAAATAAATACCATCCAAGATAGCATACGAAACTACCTACATACAAAGTTTCAATCCTATGATCC
>JARQZK010004357.1:527500-530000 GCA_030704885.1 Cynegetis impunctata | reverse complement strand
AATTGTTTTTGGTTCGAATTGATTTATATGGCAGAACAACGTTTGCCGGGTCAGCTAGTATATATATATATATATATATATATATATATATATATATATATATATATATATATATATATATATATATATATATATATATATATATATATATATATATATATATATAAGTCTGCTATCAAGACTTATGATGAATTTAAGTACGGCTGTTGATGCTAGCAATAACTGAAAAGTTTATTAAAACACATAATTACATACATTAAACCTATTCAATACATTATAACATTACCTGAATCAACAAACAAGTACATTAATTCACAAATGAATGTTTGTTTTCAACAAATATACAATTTTTGACAGTGTCAAATTTATACAATTGAAAATGAACAGTAGTCAAGGTATGGATATGATGCCTTGATAAATCTTTGAGAAACCTCGCAACCCTGATATCCGCTCAGACGACTGCACTGAGCGCATCGTTAGGTTGGACGAAACTCCAAACTTACATATATATATTATATATATAAATAAATATAAATATATATAAATATATATATAAATAAATATATAAATATATATATATATATAAATATATATATATATATATATATATATATATATATATATATATATATATATATGTTCAGAAAGATTTCCGCGGTCGGAAGTATTTGAAAAACTTGGTTCACGGAATGAACCGCGTAAAAGATTTGAAAAATCTCGACGTTTCGGCTCCTTTTGCGAAGCCATCTTCAGGAGAATTAGAACGGAAATAATTCAGAATCGTGGCCTCAATCTGCCTACTCCACGAATCGAATTAGGAGGAATCGGAAACAATACGATTGCGTGGTCTCAACCTGCCTACTCCACTAACCGTATTGCTTCCTGTCAACTCTGAAGTCTCAACCTACCTACTCTTCAGAGTCAACTGACGGGCCGATCGTCGCGTGGCCGTATTTATAGGGGTGGGGGGCGGGTACTCACGCTCATCAGAACGGGATGCACTCTGATTGGGTGTGACATGGCGACCACTGAGAAGTGGTTTCCATGCTGATGGGAGTCTGTGACTGTCATCTATGGTTTTCCGATTCCTCCTAATTCGATTCGTGGAGTAGGCAGATTGAGGCCACGATTCTGAATTATTTCCCTTCTAATTCTCCTGAAGATGGCTTCGCAAAAGGAGCCGAAACGTCGAGATTTTTCAAATCTTTTACGCGGTTCATTCCGTGAACCAAGTTTTTCATATATATATATATATATATATATATATATATATATATATATACTAGCTGACCCGGCAAACGTTGTTCTGCCATATAAATTATTTTTATCTATCTATCTTTCTATCTATTCATCTATCTGCCGATGTATATCTAACTATCTAATCTATCTATCTATCTAGATAGTTATCTGTCTTTCTATCTATCTATCTACATATCTATCTAACCCGGCAAACGTTGTTCTGCCATAAAAATTATTTTTATCTATCTGTCTTTCTATATATTCATCTATCTGCTAATGTATCTCTATCTATCTATCTAGATAGTTATCTATCTATCTTTCTATCTATCTATCTATCTATCTATCTACATATCTATCTATCTGACCCGGCAAACGTTGTTCTGCCATATAAATTATTTTTATCTATCTAAATAGGGGTTGATCATAGAGGGGTGAAAATTTAGGGTTGTATATATTTTTGAATGCTGTATCATAAAAAAAATAGAACAGAAAATGTTGTCAGAAAAATAAAGAAAAAAATTAAGGGGTGGACTACCCTTAACATTTAGGGGGCTTTATCAAAACTTTTGAAAAAATTGAAATTTCTTTGACATTTATTGATTTGAAAAAATTTGAATCTGATTCAAATTTTTTCAAATCAATAAATGTCAATTTTTTCAAAAGTTTTGATAAAGCCACGAATATCGTGGCGAAACGTCAACTTTTTAATAAAATCGAGTTTTTTGAGATTCAACAAGCCTGTTATTGCTAATAATTATCAAAAGATTATATATATATATTTTTTTTTCGACCCCATAGGGAGTCGAAAAATCTTCAAAATTCACTCACGTGATTAATGGATGCCCCCTAGTGCCTATATTCCTGATAGAATAGTTATACCTTAATTGCATTATATGTCTCCATGTTAATATTGTTATCAAAAAATATGTTACATTCCTTATGCAAATATTGTCATTGTTCTACTAAATTCTGAATAAACTTTCCTCTCCTGAAAATATCATTGTCTTGAATAATTTCCCCTTGCTGTCGAAGTAATATATAAATCTTGTTATAAATAATTCTGATTGTTTTTAAATTACTTTCACATCACAATCACAACGCGATGGGAAGTACATACAACAACGGTCCAGAAAGTACGCGTTAAAAAAGTTTTAAAACTATATAAATAATAGTTAAATAGTTAAAAAAAATAAAAAAAACTCTTTTGTAAATAACTAAAAAGTAGAAAATAAATAATAGTTTAAAAAGGCACGATTCAATA
>JARQZK010004357.1:422500-525000 GCA_030704885.1 Cynegetis impunctata | reverse complement strand
ATTATTTTTGGTATCAGATTACCTCAAAAAGAGAAAACTGTAAACTGTGTTATATAAGTAGATATTTTATTTGGTGTAAATTAATAAACATATTAAAAAAATGGTTAAAAATAACAATTTACACATTTATTATAAGAAATAACGCATGACGCACGTTTCGGTGGAACTTCATCTTCTAGTAGTTTTTTTAGTTTGCCATTAGCATCTGAAGAAGGTAAAGTTCCACCGAAACGTGCGTCATGCGTTATTTCTTATAATAAATGTGTAAATAGATATTTTATTTGTTTTTTCTTGTTTGCTTATATCGGAAACAAGCGTTTTAAAGTTTAAATAAGTGAAAAATTTAAAATATAAACGATGTTTAATTTTATTCAAAAAAAATATATTTTACGGGGGGGTGTCCGGGAAAGAACTAAATTTCACCCATATGTCCGGGGTTTTAAAATTTTTTGTCCGGCGTCAGCAATTTAAGTGATGGCAACCCTATATATAACGCACAAGAACTAGTCTTTATCGCCAATTGTTATAATTGTTTGTAGTATGCGATTCCTTCAAATGTGTATTATCTTTCGATAAGTGTCATTTTGAAGTTCATTACACATTTCTTTTGTCACCATAGAAACCTGTCCCTTTCAAATAATTCCGATAACCGTGGAATGTGAACCACAGACGCTCCTAAATGAATGATCTACGAGAGGCGCAGCGAGTACATAGAATTTCATTCGAAAATTTTCAATGTCACTCGAGTGAACACAATCGACAGATGACAATCACTTATTTATTTATTTAATAAGTGGTTATGCTACACCACGACCTTAAGGTCTATAGATCATTTTAGGTCACGTGACTTTGACAGCTCCTCTATGTTCACTTGGTGGGCAGACAAACTTTATTGTGTCATTACTGTCATTTGATACTCGTTATTGATAGATGCATTTGTTTGTTTTTTTTTTGAGTTTTATAGTATTTCAGAGTGAAAATTCAACAAATTCTTGAGTTATGTCTCGTAGTGAATATTATTCAACTCTTACCGATGATGTGAAAGCCCGCTACGACAAGAAATTGGAGATAATAGACGATATAGACCCATATTCATTTGGAGAAGTCAGTTGTCCAAGGATCTGGAAGTAATCCCTTCAGTATCTTAGATGGATTTGGTAAATTATATAGTCCTTAGTCATAGCTTCTACACTGGACAGCAGCTTAAAACCTACAAATCTTTATTGGCCTACAAATATGAGTCTGGGTATGTCCAAGATGTTTTGGCTCGACAAATGAATGATATTGCCTACATTGTTGTTGGAAAGGTGGGCATAGCAAACAATTTTATTATTTCTAAATGTTATATTTCACTATTTTATTTTTTTATCAATAATTTTCTCATTGTTACAGATTAGACTTTCTCAAAAAGCAAGGTTTGGCTAATCCCGTTATGAGATGGGGTTGTTTCCAGTGAACATTGCACATGTATGGCAGGTTTGTAGTAATGTGACAGCATTGTTTACAAGCTTGTCCAGCTGAAAACGAAAATGAATCTGTTTCCTGCACACAAAGGCTTGCACAGTGGCCTGTACCTTCTACAAAATCCATTGACTTGATTAAATAATTTAGTGTGTTGTCAAAAATTAATAAATAATTTTACATTAACTGTTTTTAATTTGTCAACAACATTACATAGGGTTGAAAATAAGCAATATCTGTTTTTAAATAGCTTTATTATCTCCAAGAAAATACAAAGTGATCATAAATTAGAAGTCACCTTACTCTAAACAATTGATTAACTATTTCAATCTTTGGCACGCTTATTGTGATAAATCCTGAAACAAGAATATGTGTTATTTGATCATGAACATAAATAACCACTTACTAATCTTTTTGAATCGTTCATCTGACCTCACTGTACTTCTTTCGTGTCGATTCAGGGACTGTACATCTTTTTTTTCACCAACTATATAAGTATCCCATGTTTTGAGTGGGTACCCAATCTGGGTTATTCTTATTCTCTAGTAGGGCTGGTTGTCCTAAATATATAAGAGCATTACTTTCATTTAGCTTTTAGCATCATTGTTTTGTTGTTCTTTTTGTACCTTTTTTTAGGATATTATTTTGAAAAATCAAGGAACCAAACTCAATTATAATCAAAATACTCACCCAATAGGAAATGTCTTGAACAAATTCTAGCATTTCTCGGCATACTTTCGCTCAGAGGACCCCTTTTCAAAGCCCTAAGCCATAAGTCACGTCGTTGTTTTGACAAGGCATTTAAATAGTCTCCACGGTTTTTCAGCGCGTTGGGAATCCTGAAGAATCGAACCTGGTCTCTTTCCGATCTCATTGAACACTCAACAACACAACAAAACATTGGCATTTTAATAATATATTGCAAACTCCGTAACGACTTTTACACTGTTAGCATAGGCCGAAATGTTTGTCTGCCCACCAAGTGAACATGGCGGATTTATTTTGACAGTTGTGACGCCATCCTAAAATGATCTATTGCGTCCCCTATCAGAGCTGTTCTCACTACTTTGACATTTACAGCTCGCCTTCTACTTCCAGAGTACTAATGAAGTTCAATATCTGGAAAGGCTTCAAGGAGGTTATGTCCCCACTCCTACAAGTTTCTTGTCCAAAGCTTTCTTTTCGGTAGCTTGCAATCTCGAGGCGTTGTGTAACAGGGTGAACAGGAGTTTCCTCCTCCTCCCCGCATAATCTACACTCGTCAGTTTCTGATAAACCTATTCTCATCAGATGCTTCCTGAGGCAACAGTGTTCTTCAAAGAAGCCAGTGGGGAGGTGTAATCTGTTCTCACTGAGATCCAGATATCATTTTTGTTTTTACCTAGCTATAGAATCAAGTTTTTTCATATTCTTGATGTTATGATAAACTGTTATTTTGGGAAAATAAACATTATTTATTATTATTATTTTAATAGTATCTATGGTTGTTACATGAAAGAAAATACAATTATCTAGAATCTCTGGATGATGGCCCAGGTTCAGATTCCGATAACAATGGAAGATTTTTCGTTGGAATAGCATTGGACCCTACATTTTCGTTTAGCTGTAAATTGCACATCATCAGTTGGTACAATTCTATATAGAAAAATCCATTAACTTACTGCAGGGAAAATAATTATTCTCAGTAAACTTTAAAGAACAACTCTCTTATGTTCAGACACTTTTTTTCAATCTTCAAGTTATGAATCCATACATTTCTTCTGTCCATCATTTCCTTGTTTCCCAACTTTTTTTGGAATACAACTTTGAATTGTCCAGCTTTCGGAAAGGTATGTAAGCTATATTCGGGTTTTTTTTTGTCCAAGATGAACAATATGATACACAACAATAGTGATTCATCTCTTGTGAACGTTTGTAAACGATCCCAAACAAAACTAAACACAATTAAAGCTTAACAATAGACCTGTGTCCATCGATCATTTATCGAGACCCGGGTCGATCATGACCCACTCGTATGGTGATAGAGTTAAAAAGATTCGATCATTTGGGTCACCGGTCGCGGTTTGTAACGAATATATCAGCATGTCACTGATTTGATCTCAAACTGAATTCGATCTCGATCACGACGCGATCGATCGAGTTCGCGACCCAAAAGACTGAGAGATCGACAGGTCACGACTCTTCTACGCGAGCGTTCCTGAAAAAATCGGTTGCTTTTGGATTACGTGTCAAAATTCAAAACAACACGAGAAAGAGTGCGAATGAATGAAAGCATGTAAACGATTGTATCAGCTAGCAATTAGTTATATACTGTTGTGTAAAAACATATGAAAATAAAGTGCAATTTGGTTAGTCTTGTCAAGTAAATCGGGATCGGGTTAAATAAGATCGGGTCTTTTAGAAATTCGTGATTCGATCACTCGTGTATAGGTTGCGATCGAATCAAAAAGATTCGATCAATCACGATCGACACAGGTCTACTTAACAACTTCTCATATAAAATACACACGTAAACATATGTAAACAAAGCAATCTATGGCCCATACGTTCAGTAATATTCTACACCGGTAGGGGGCGTACCGGTTATCTACGTTCGCCATTAGAACCTTCTTATTCTTGCGTAGTTCACTCAATAGCCACCTATCCTATATGGATTCTACTAACTGAGTGACTGGAGCGATAATGTTTCGAAAAATGAGAGGAAATAATACTCGCTTCGTCAAGTGATAAGTTTAGTCGTTTTTGTAAACTCACGTTGCGATTTTCAAGGATTTAATTAGAACGAAACAAATAGCGGTATCAATTCACCAAGGTCGATTCTCTCGGATCAATTGGACGGGCGTCGAATATCGCTTTCGTCCCCGGCGAGATATGAAAAAATTAACATAACGGACGATCGTTCGCACGAAAACAATATAGAACAATCGAGATGCCAACCCACTCGAATTATAATCGTGAATTATTTCGAATATATTCGAACGAACGAACTCGACCTATCTCATTGTTATTATTCGAGAGTTTTGGATCGATAAGGCCGATACTTGATGTATAAATCAATAAGAATATTGAAACAATGGTGTAAATAACAACAATGTCCGAGATTGAATTCTCGCACATTACTTGGTGAAACATCAGAAAGAATAAAGTATAAAGTTTAAAATAAAACACACTGGGCTTATGTTTCACAATATAATAATATTTATCTACAACCGTGCGTAAATTATGTTTTTACACACCCATATTAGTGTGGTAACTAATACTTTAACGCACTAGTGCGGTAAAAATCATTTTAACGCTCTAGTGCGGTAACAAATTTTTTTTCGTAGCGAATTCCGGATTTCTGTGGTAGCAAGTTCGCCGTAGCAGCTTCAACTAGCCGTGAAATCTCCATATTTTCGACTGACATTCTGACTGACAACTTCAAAGTGGCGTTGCTTTTTTTTTGTCGCTATGTCATCCTGATTTTCATAACAATAAAAAAAGTTAAAACATTGCTGGTGACCAAGTAGGAAAATTTTAGACTATAATTAATTTGTATTTGATCAAAACGAACGGTTGTAGATAAAATAGTATACATAACTCGCGTGGTTAAGGTTTTTAGCACACTTAAGTGAATGAAAAGACTCGCCTGCGGCTCGTTTTTCAAACTTCACTTAGCGTGTGCTAAAAACCTGGTTACCACACTTATTATGTAATATACTATTAGATACTATATTTAGCATTAAAGAATAGACGACATGTGTCGAGTTATGAACTCATTATCAAGACTGACTACAGGAGAGTATTACATCCTATTTTATGAAACAGACAAAAGCAAAGGTGATACCTGGAAATCAATTTGTTCGTTTACAAGGGGTAATTTACTATTATGGGCGGAACTTATTTCGAGAATTTCAAGAAGGTCAAGGCGCTTTCCTTTGTTACCTGAATGCAACAATTGGGTTTTGTTGAAATCCAGGAAATGATTAAATTTTATACAATGTTCGGAGAAGCCAGTGGTATTTTTATTTTGTAAAATTGACTTTTTATGTTCTTCAACACGAATGTTTATATTCCTTCCTGTTTGTCCAATATAGAAAGCAGGACATTCGTCGCAAAATATTTTGTAAACACCACTGTTTTCTCCGATGTTAGATTTTTCTTTATTATTGACCAAGAATGACTTCGAGTTTCTTTTATTTGTACAAATTGTTTTAACGTTATTTTTCGATAGTCTGTTACAATTTTTTTTTCACAACAATGTACTTTTTTATTTGATAAAATACGATTGAAGCACGTTTCGGTGAAAATTCACCTTCAGATGCTGAATGCAAAATGAATATATTTCTCCGATATATCCAATGATACAAGAAATAAATATATATCAAATTGGTTAGAAAGGGTTAAACAAAGATGGTTACAAACATTTAGTAAGAGAGGAAACGTCCATTTTAAACTGCTAGTCAGGTAGTTCGGTAATTTCGAAAATGTTAAGAAGGGGGCTCGTAATATGATCAATTTGGCTATTCAATTGGATACCTGAGTGTTTGTATTTATTGATCTCTAATGATTCTAGGAAATTTAGTTTAATTCCCTTACTCTCGTCATTTAATATTCTAAAATCAAAATTTTCTTGGATATTCTTGGATGGTTTGCATAATGCGAACCCGACTTTTGAGTAACAAAACTACGTTTGTGTTCTGAAATTCTGGTCTGAAAGTTCTACCAATGTTAAACTTATCACTATCACCACAGTTAATTTTCACATTCCTGATTTATCGCTTTTCTGAACTTTTGACTACTATTTTTTAAGTGAAACTTCTTTGCGCGCATGAGGGTGAAATTCTTACGGATGAAACGCGTCACGTTTTTGTCCAAGAAGAGGGAGAGGGCGATTGAGACCGATTGAGCCATGAAGTGAGAGAGAAAGGGAGATCGAGAAAAAATACACGCTATTTGTTGATGTATTCGTTCAGAAGTTAAAAATATAAGAACTTTAGATGGCAATTCTGTCGCATAACGTCTTGTTCTACAGTAAACGCAGATTTTTTTTTTTATTTACATTATCATTAGTATGTATAAAGTGAGTTAAATTTATAAATAAACATTTTGTGATAAATTTGTAAATCATCCTATACTAAGCAGTTGTTCAGAGTAAGAAATATATTTGTTATCTTTTTGTTAATTTACAATTTTTTATGTCAATTCGTTTGAAGGTTAGGAAATTTTAATATTCACAAATAAGATGTGACATTTTAATTTGCCACTCGTCATTTGAGAATTTAATATACTATTTTTCATAAAATATAAAATAAAAATATTTGTTAAATTCTCTTTTCTAAATTTTAATTTTAGATGAAAAGAGATTTAAAAATTAGTTTGTCGAAGAAGTTTCACTTCTGTTATGTGTACTTTGTACGCACGCTTTTTTTAAATGATTAGATATTGTGCTTAGGTAAGAGCGAAAATCGTTTTTAGGGTTCCGTACCCAAAGGGTAAAAACGGAACCCTATTACTAAGACTTCGCTATCTGTCCGTGCGTCTGTCTGTCACCATCATGTATCTCAAGAACCGCGATAGCTAAACCAGTGGTTCCCAAATTACTTCAACTCCCGTACCCCCAAATTACAAACCAATTTTTGGCGGATCCCAACCAAAAAATGAAAATAAAATACATATTTCCAATAATTATCTCATTTATTAGCATCATAACATATTCTTATTTCAACTTAAAAATAAAAAAAAATAAAATCGAATAAAAATTTAAAAAATCAAATCATAGGTTAGTATATGAAAAAATTAAAGGACATATTATTGATGTTATTTTTTCGAAATTAAACATGAACAAAAATTATAATATATGAAGCACCAAACAACGAGTTTTAGAGAAAATTATTTTTTGGCGTAATTGTGCACAATGAAATTTAATTTTTTCGGGCATTGCTTGTTCAAAATTAGGTCTTATATTTGAAATTAGTGGACATAACGAAGGAAAATCATTAAGACGTCCTTCCAGTTTCTTGGCACTCATGAATAACCGCACCTCGTCACGGAGTTCGAAAAATAACGGCCTGGCTTTAATAAAGTTAATAAGCTTAACTAGTTTCCAAACTGGACAAACTGTTTTATTGGTATTGAAAAAGTAATTTCCAATATTCTCGTCATAATACTAGTAGAAATTTTTGTTTGTTTCTTTGCTCTCACCTTCGCGGACCCCCTCAAACTAGGCCCCGGACCCCAAGGGGTCCTAGAACCACTATTTGGAAATCACTGAGCTAGACAGTAGACAATTTTCACAAATTATGTATTTCTGCTGTCACTATAACGACAAATACTAAAAACGAAATGAAATAAATATTTAAGGGGGGCTCCCATACAACAAACGCGAATTTTTTGCCCTTTTTTGCTCGATATCAATAACGGCAACAGGTAGGCACTTGAAATATTCACAAAATACTCAGTTGTATTTTTACTTTGAATAAATAATGAAGCTAAAATAAAATAAATATTTAAGGGGGGCACCTATACAACAAACGCGATTTTTCTGCCCTTTTTTCCTCGATATCAATAATGGCAACAGTTAGGCACTTGAAATAATAGCAAAATACTCAGTTGTATTTTTAATTTGATAATAAATAATAAAATTAATATAAAATAAATATTTAAGGGGGCTCTATGGTATGGAACCCTTCGTGCGCGAGTCCGACACGCACTTGCCCGGTTTTTCATCCAAGAATGTGTATTTTATCTAACAAACGTGTAAATTGTTATTATTAACAATTATTATTATTATTGTTTCAATATATTCCAGAATGTTCGCGCCGCAGATATACAGGGACAAATAGAGATCGTTGTTAATCTAGAATCGTCTCCATCGAATGTAACTAGAAATACTAGAATGGATTAGAATGGATTTTCTCTAGGCGGCGTCTGCATATCGGCGATTCGTCGCTGTTAATCGAGATGGTGAGTCACCGTTCCAGGGTCGTATAGAGTAAAACTATCGCAGGCGGCCGTTTCACCTGTTCGAGAATTACGCGGTTCTCGATCTCGATCGGTTCTTTGACGGATCGTATGCGACTATCACATCGCAGAAATAGCCCCGAGCGTTGTCGTCAGTTGATAAATGTACTCGATGGACATAGAAGATAATGCCTGTCCAGATCGTCATTTGAGACGAATACATCAAAGGAAGAAGAAGAAAAACTAAAGTTAAACGGTACCGGCAATTGCTTAGAAATGACGTAACGTTTACGAGAACGAACGTTTTCTATTATTTTGTTAGTCTCTTCAAGAACGCTAATTAAGCTTACAGGACCTGTACTCGCTCTTCATGCGGTGATAAAAAAGTTTGGTTTATAAAAAATTGAGAATTGATCAGTTATCACCGAGTTTTATCTGTTAATCACCTGAAAAATTTTGAGTACTATGAAAAATATATTTTTAAGAACTGAAATTGCCAGTTTTTGAGTTCTATAATCATACTTATATTCTAGATACCATTGCATTACCTAAATGCCTTAATTCGTTTTTTTTTACTGACTCTGAATGTTATTTGTAAACTTACTGCTAACTGTACTGAGCTCTTAACAACAATAAATAATATAATTTTACACTGGGAACTGAATAGGGTATTAACTATGGATATGTTTGATATAATATTTGGCTTTTTCTTTTATTTTTTCTCTTCTTTTTCTTTTGTGAATTGAAATTAGTTTGATGTTACGTTAAATTGTAATAAATAATGCACACACAGGTTCACTGAACACATAGTGCATGATATTGGTAATCTTGAGGATAATATTTTGTTGTACTTCTTTTGATATTTCATTTAAACTGATGTAGAATTTATTATTGTTATTGTTATTATAGTTGTTGTTGTTATTTGAAATATTACATGTTATTATTATTATTATTATAGTTTTCAGAGATATTGGGCGCTGCAGTTTGAAATTTAAAAAATCGTGAGCTGCGGAGCTCTGTTACTAATTTCCTATTTTGCACTCATTTTTGTTCTTTTTAAATACAAGTTCTCAACCTTCTAAGTCAATTTGGTGGGACTGAAGAATACGCAAAGCTTGAAGACCTACAAAAACGCATACTTATAAAAAAAAACATTTTAAATTCCCAAAAAATGAATATATATGTTTTTCGATTCAATTTTATTAAGTTTCTCGAGAAAACTACATCGATTGTGGTATTGAATCTAGTTGTAGATTTGGCTGGATAATTGTTAATTCCTAAATCAAATTGATCCCAAAAAAATTGGAACAGTCGCCGTGAGTTTTTATCATTAAGTATATATTAATAGTTATTTAAAAAACTAGTTTATTAATGACAGCGATTAATGGTTGAGATATTTTAACGCGTGAGCGGAGCGAGCGCGTTAATAGTTCGAGACCATTAATCGCTACATTAATAAACGAGTTTATTACAAGATTTTTCCGTCGACCTCATCATGAATTGAGTATAAATTCTTAATTGAAATAAATTTTTATTTTGCATGACAGATACACTTGACACAATATAAATTTCTATGTTCATTTCGATATATTTATATTTATGCTCCCGATGGAACAATTTGAGAAATTCATAGATGGAATATTAGACATGTGACATTCTGAATAGTTAACATTACCTACAATATCCGATAAGAAATATGTGGAACTGGTGGAAGCTGAAGTGTTATTTACTTTCGAACGATTATTGCATAAAATTTTTTCCGCAGTTTCTACTTTATTTTGTATAGAGTTAAATTTTTCGATTTGAATTATGAATTCCTTTTCTCTGTGGAATAACAGTACAGACACAGAATAATTCAACTATTCCGTGCTGAATACTTCTGTGCTTGGTTACCCATGACAATCATACATTAAAATAGGAGAAATTGCACATTAAAATGGGTCATTAATGATCAATTTCGTGTACGTTAAAGTAATCTTTTATTTAGAGGTCGACGGAAAATAAAATTTCCTTCAATGAATAATTTCTTATCCTTCTATTCGTGTACAACACAAATTGTTGTAGAGAGGTCGCCTACGCCCGAAACCGAGTACGGCACCGGAAGAAGAAGAATGAATAATTTCTATTCCTGATTATTATTAGATAGTAAAAATTATAGTCAATCCTCCAAATTCATACGTTATCTATAATGACACACTGATATTATTCCCATTTCTTTATATTCAGTCATATACAGTATCTTCCTAAAATATACAAACACTGAAACTCGCCTGACTTCATCATCAACTTCACAATTGTTTCTTCATTAATAAAGTAACAATACGCATATACAAATACACGATGTCGTGTCAGTCGCGTGTCGGACAACGTTTTAGGCCTATCTTCTTCCACCAAGTGTCTGAAATGTAACGTGCGATATAGAACTGCGTGACAAAAATGTAATTTTATTATTTCGTGGAAGCCAGTCTGCAGTCATTGGTACACTGGAGTCAGATGTTGGAGTTAGTCCCAAACTAGAGATAAAATTTTATTAGATGGTTCATTCATTTTTAGGGCATTTATAGTCATATCTAATGACTACAGAGAATATCATGTATGGAATTGATGACCTTTGACATTTCAAGTAGAAAATATAAATGAAAAAGTATTTTTTCAAACTACAACGAGAGATAAGTATTGATCAAATGGTCGTATTTCAGGAGAATGCATATAAGGACTGATTATATAACTCATGTATGAATAAGCCAATAGAATCCGTGAATTTTGCATAACGACGTAGTATAGATAAGTGAATATACCCTTGACGACGTGATATAATCGTTTTGGTGTTTCGCCTCGTGTCAAATAGTATATTATTCAACCAGCACAAAATGATTTCTATTTTTCACGAGGGTGAAGTTTGCGACACGAGCTGCAAGCGAGTGTCGCAATTCACCCGAGTGAAAAATTGTAATTTTGTGCGAGTAGAATACTATACTTTGTCCACGACTTCCTCGAAAAAATTAGTAATAATCTGCATTTTCAACAATAAAAATAGTTATCAAAAGCGTTGACATAACATTTTCTGTGTTCACTGAAAACTGCATACTCACGTAAACGTCAACTATTTCACTTGACATCGATTCCATTCCTTTCTTTCACTCTGATGAAAATGATATAGATAATTTATTAGAGTAAATATTCAATAAGTGGGGCATTATATTAAATATTAGTTTAATAATTTGCCTAAAAGTTATCTTAGTTACATAAAACCTAAAAATCTAATAACAATACTATCCTAACAATGTTAATGATAGTCTCAAGTTTGGACATACGTTTCGAGTGTGACGTCATGCAGTGTATAATAAACCATTATACACACTAGTGAATAATAGGTATAATTGTACTTCAGGAAGCACACGTATAATGAATGATTTATAGTACAGTCGTGGACAAATGTATATATATTTTCATATTCACGGTGTTTTGACGTTTGTCAAAAAAAATTAATATTTTTTATTCGTTATATAATCGTAACGAATACCACTCGAGCAATCGAAAATAATCGATTATACTGACCTCGTCACTCGGCGTATTTTTTTAAAACACCATTCGAGCTGCGCTCTCGTGGTGTTTCGCAAAATACGTCTCGTGACTCGGTAGTATAATCGATTATTTTCGATGCTCTTGTGATATTATTACTGATTATATCTAAACCGCACTGTCTACGAATGAATAATTTTCAATGTATGTCACCATTCCGGGGCCGCTTGAGAGAACGGCGAAGGCGGTCGATCGGTCGGTTCACCTGTCTCATGAATTATTCAGACATCAGTCACTCGCGTGGCGGACAGTACACGCAAAATTCTAGAATACTTCCTGCGGTCATGATTCTTGACCTGTTTCCCAGAAATTACTCGATTGCGAAGTTCCGAAGGAGCTGGTTAAAAGTCGCCCTTCGCTGTCATCTCGTAATTAAAACAAATCGAGGCGCACATAGCTCGCCTCGATGGAAATAGATTATCTGTCATCTGCGTGTCTATGATTCGTCGTCGATCTCTGTGTCACGGACGCATAGAAATAACGTCGAATGTGGAATCGCCTGTCATCCCGTAATCAAAGCAACTCGAGGTGCACAGAGATAGCCTCAATGGAAATAGATTATCTGTCATCTGCGTGTCTATGATTCGTCGTCGATCTCTGTGTCACGGACGCATAGTAATAACGTCGAATGTGGGTACGCCTGTCATCCCGTAATTGAAGCAATTCGAGGTGCACAGAGGTCGCCTCAATGGAAATAGATTATCTGTCATCTGCGAGTCTATGATTCGTCGATCTCTGTGTCACGGACGCATAGATGTAATGATATATGTGGGTTCGCCTGTCTTTCGAATCGTATCTACAAATAATGTATCTGTTTGCGACTGAGAAATGTTTTCCTCTCGACCCATTTATTCCGTGTCGGTCGATATCTATATATGGGCCTTATCTTGAATCAAGAAGACTAAAGGTATCGTGGGATTCCTGCTTGTAATGAAATTCTCTTTGCTATATATTATGTACTAGCGAGGAAACCCGGCTTCGCCCTGTACGCTCAATAGTATGTAATATAATCAGATTAGCATGATCTGTTGCTCATAGCTGAGAGTTACCGGATAAAAAAGTAATGAACTTCGGCTGATTTACGTTCAGCGATTGAAATTTCTAGTTGCTAGATATTCTAGAATACACAATTACATTTGACGAAGAGTATTCTACGCATTTTTAGCGGATCGTAGAGTTTTCCATGTAACCGAATAGTTGATTTAATCTCTCGATCGTCGTCCCGTCCGTGAGACTTTAGAACAATGCCCGATAAAGCTCGTTCCTCGTTATATCGTTTTACGACCGCGAATCCGTTATACCCGCACAAATATAAATTTCAATTAACTTTCACCTCGAAGCGATTAACCGGCTACAAATTAGATGTTGCGACAATTGCGACGTTCGAGTGCCAACACGTGAATTATTTCGCGACTTGGAGAAAGTTTCGTACTGTCGAAGCGAAGTATAATATTCCAGATTCGGAATTGCTTTTTAGATTTATCGATTAATCTGTTCGATCACGTATGGTAATCGATTTGAATACCCGATTAATTGGTTAGGATAGGCCATTATTCGATTAGGATAGCGTATTATTGAGTTAGAATAGCCTGTTATTAGGTTATGAAAGCCAGTTATTCGGTTAGGATAGCCGATTATTGAGTAAGGATAGTCGGTTTTCCGTTGGGATAAAGGGTTATTCGGTTAGTGCATACAATTATTGAGTTAGGACAGTCGGTTATTCAGTTAGGATAGCCGGTTATTGAGTAAGGATAGCCGGTTTTCCGTTAGGATAGCCGGTTTTCCGTTAGGATAGCCGGTTTTCCGTTAGGATAGCCGGTTTTCCGTTAGGATAGCAGGTTTTCCGTTAGGATAGCCGGTTTTCCGTTAGGATAGCCGGTTTTCCGTTAGGATAGCCGGTTTTCCGTTAGGATAGCCGGTTTTCCGTTAGGATAGCGGGTTATTCGGTTAATGATACAATTATTGAGTTAGGAGAGTCGGTTATTCAGTTAAGATAGCGGGTTATTCGGTAAGTGTATACATTTATTGAGTTAGGACAGTCGGTTATTCAGTTAGGATAGTCGGTTATTGAGTAAGGATAGCCGGTTTTCCGTTAGGATAGCGAGTTATTCGGTTAGTGTATACAATGATTGAGTTAGGAGAGTCGGTTATTCAGTTAGGATAGCGGGTTATTCGGTTAGTGTATACAATTATTGAGTTAGGACAGTCGGTTATTCAGTTAGGATAGTCGGTTATTGAGCAAGGATTTTCCGTTAGGATAGTGGGTTCTTCGGTTAGTGGTTACAGTTATTGAGTTAGGACAGTCGGTTATTCAGTTAGGATAGCCGATTATTGAGTAAGGATAGCCAGTTTTCCGTTAGGATAGCGGGTTATTCGGTTATTATAGACAATTATTGCGTTAGGATGGTTAGGGTAGCCGATTGATCAATTCAGATCAGGGTTCCGACGATTTAATTAGAATGATTTGAATCGTAATTTAATTCACGATGTAAACCAAATCGTTTTTTCAATTTAAACCAAGGTATGTTTCTGTGAAATCAATAATCAGAAAATTAAACGAAGTTTATTTGAGACCCAAGATAAGAACATATAAAATGTAAGAGCAAACTAATAAGTACATCCTGAATTCACAAAAGAAAATTTGTTCAGAGGAATTACGATTTTTCACAATTCTGGTTAGGATAACCGATTAATCGGTTAGGATAACCGATTAATTTGTTCTAGAGAAATTTTAACGCAGCTTAGTATATAAAAAAAGGTAGCGGTTGGTTTTATGATTCGGCATGATATAATTCTCATAAATATGACGATCTATCTAAAGAAAGTCGATTACTCTTGAACAGTTCTGCTTTTGCATTGAAATAAAATTGCTTGCTGAAAATATATGAATAATGAATAAAATATGAAATTCCGGTTTAACAATCAATTTTCCAAGGAGTCGAGGAGTTCCTGTTCGAATTTACATGTCCGATTCTTTTTTCAGAATTGGGGATCGCTCAGCGTTCTTTCGCCAACTGCCTGAACGGGTTCACGTTCCAATGCATCGGCGAGACCCAAACCGACGAGGAGCGGGTAATTTGCAAGTCACTCCATGAATTCGGGTCACTCATCAATATGGTGGAGGACGAGAGGGACAATATGGTGAGTTGAAATCACATATACCTCGTGAACTAGCGAACGAAACGTCAGTTTATATCAAAACTATGTTGACATTATCGCAGTGTCGGATTAAATGGGAGGGCGGGGGTGGCGATCGCAGCACACTACCCCCTTCCCCGACATTAAAAATTACAAATCTATATTTGAAATAAACTACTTAAATTATATCAAAATGTACAGGGTGGACAAATTTCGATGTTTGTATGGGGTATCTCGGTAACTATAGGAGATACTGAAAAATGAAGGGCGTATTCTCTTGCTGTCGTCTTTTGTTTTCGAGTTATGAACAAAAGCATCTGAGATGTATTTCAATCGCTATCCAAAAATAAGACAACCTAATAAAGCTATTTTCCAGAGAAGAAAGTCTTATCAATTGCGGATCATTCAACAAAATATAGCAAATTTTGGTTTTCGACAGTGGATTTGTCTCGAAAAAAGAGATCGAGAATGCGCCCTTCCATTTTGTTGTATCTCCTACAGTTCCGAGATATCCCATACAAATAAGAAACTTGCCCACCCTGTAAAGTAACGTTTAGTTTCGTTTTATTCTGTGAGAAGCAGGAGATACCGCAAGGAAAAAGAGGACAGTTTTACACTCATCTGCTTTTAGTTTTGAGTGTCAGAGAGAGTTAAGAAACCTATTTCAGAAGGATTTTTTATGTTTTCCTCTCACAATTACATCTGTGAAGACCGCCCCTCCCCATAGAACTTCATTAATCCGCCACTGCATAATCGGTATATCTTGAGAAAGTTGATGTAAGTTATTTATTTTTCATCGGTTCAAGAAATTTGTACATGTATTTTCACATGTACTGTAATTAAAGAAAAGAAATATGTCTTTCATTCGATGTTGCGGGCCTACTGTTAACGCCGGTATGCCTCAAGGATTTAGCTTTTCATCGACGTTTTTCTCTCAAAGATATTATCAAACAAAGTGAACAAGGAAAGTTATCAAACAATCCTCTAAGGGAGCTACAAAGGCTACAACTGGGAAAAAGACAGACTTGTCAGAATGATATCCGATTTCGGAACGCAGTTCCGAATTTAGAGAAGATAAATTTCTGGGCTAAGATCTTGCCATAATTTATGAAGAAAGTTAAAATACTTATATTATATATAAGTTAAAATACTTATAATTTAAACTCTAGAAGTCGGTAAAATAGTCGCTAGATTTTGTTGTCGGTAGACTCATAATTCAAGCCGCGGTAGAAAACGAAATGTCGCTAGATCTAGCGACAAAGTCGCTAAATTGGCAACACTGACTCGACTGAGCATCGCTGGTAACCTCCTTGCTATGTGCGGTCGACATCGACCGCGACTTAACTAGTGGCATCCACTGCGACCTACACCTCCACCGCGACTTACTTGTTCTGTTCGTACCCTTACACGCGTCAATCAGGTGGTCAGTATCGTTTACCCCGTTCGAATCTGCAAATTGACCCTCGATAGTGCTGTAGTCCTTCGTTGGCCGGTGAAAATACGCAAGTATAAGATATTTTATTTTTCACTTGTATATTATTTGTTTATTTTACCTCAGATACGTTTGCTATAAATACACTCATTATGCCCTAGGGCGTTATGAGCGGGCATTATGGATCATAACGCCCGCTCATTCTACGAGGAGAAATTAAGCAACTTCCATTGATTAAATACTTCATAATCCTTGTCGTACACGACTCTGGATTTCTCCGGCAATTATTTATTCGCAGCTTTGCCTGCATTTTCTATGATATTCTTGGGTAAATTCATATTCATTTCCATTATTTCTATAAGACTACACAAAAAAAGCAGGAATGACATTCACTAAATATGATGACAAAAATATTCACAAACGTCAAAATATCAACAAATGACATGCCTACTATGAGAAGGAAAATGTAAAGTATAGGAGCAATGAACCGATTGTAAAATCGGTTTTTCATTATAATAATAGTATATTATTTCATAAGGAGGAGAAGTGTCAGTTTTCATGGCGAGCTTGAGCTTATATTGAGGTAATTGAAAGCGAGCCATGAAAAGTCACTTCTACTCCGAATGAAATATGTTATTTTATTTTCAAACGTTTTAAAATTCATAAAAATCTGAATATCCATTTTTGGATTGATTCACATTTACGCACATAATTCTATCCACTTACGATCGTTATGAATTATGGAACATTTGCCTAGTTACGGTTGCCACGCAAAATGGATTCTGACAGATATAAAATAAAATAATTGATAGTTATAATTCGCAACCTGGTGAAAAGTGGTTGAAAGTGAAAATGACGTTTGAATTGGAGAATGTTTTGTTCATGGTTACCAATTCATCTTTTGTAGTAACACTTTTCCTGCCGCCGGCCCGAAAAATGTTGCATAGCAACACTTCTCCTCCTTGGCGGAGAAATAGAACTTTTCGATGATCCTGTCAATCGAGAAATGACGTTATTATTGTACGTTTGAAAATAAAATCATTTTTTCGTGAAAAATTAAATCTTGTATGCACCACGTGCGTTACTATATCCTAACGCTCATAGGCCCTAGGGCCGAATGTTACCCTCTGGGCGTTAGGATCTATATAACGCACTTGGTACATGAATAACTATTGGAAAGCGCGCCAATTTACTGGTTGGGCAGTGTAACCGCTCGAGCTGTCGCTGCTAAACTGTTGTTGTTTCCACTGAACCTCACAAGGGATGAATACGTTAATGCTGCAAATCCAATTTATCGCCACAATGGACGATTTCGAAACTTTAAATCGAAATCGATTCGAACGAGAAAGGACGGCGAATTCGACCTCGTCGTCATTCCCGAGCGTCGAGAGAGTAAAAAACAAAAGAAGCTACGACAATCGTGCGATAATTATTACGTGTCGAACCGGACGCAGGAGTCCGTCCGAGTTAGGATTTCAATGGGAGCGCCAAATTGGGAATTCCCTTGTCCGATCGTTTTGGAATTCGGTTACGAACACCCTCCTGCCCCCGATTATGACACGTTCGACGTGGCCGGCTGGCACACTGTCGGAATAACAATGAAACGCGATTACGGAGGTGCTAGATTTCCAAGACGACGAAATCGAAGGTTGGTCAAGTTATTAATCGGATCGTTTGTTCATAGTTGATGACGGTTCAACTCTGTTCAAAACGTCGATGTTCGTATTTGCCAACAAGTTGGAATTGTCTGCGTGACAGCAACATTAGTTTTCGCCAGAAAGTTTCATGCCCGAGATGCTAGGTGAATTTTTTTATTATTGTACTTCATAATAATAGGAACAATATAAAATACTAGCGACGAAACCCGGCGTTGCCCTGGTCGAAAAACATCGTACGCTCAATATAGGAAGGGAGCCCGAGATGCTAAATGGGGATTTGCTCGAGCGTCGTGGGGACCTCTTGGATTGTGAAGATTAGATGCTAAAACGAAAAAAAGGTTATATGATGTATGCCATTTCCCTTAGAGGGGGATAACATGTGCAGATCTTCAAAAATGTAAAAAAAATATCGTTATATAGAAATACTCGGGCGCATCAGATATTAATAGTTTATACACCCCACATCGTCTCTGATAACGAAGGTAAGCTAGTTTGCTGGTTTGCATGGAGGGGGTGACCGTACGAGACCGAAACTCTTCGCCGATATTCGAAAATGCAAAAAAAAATCGTGACATTTCCTTCAAAATTAAAATTGAAATTTAACCGTGCTCGCGAATGTCAAGGTGACGTTTTCTTTTTGCAGCTTTGTGAGTCTCCTATTTCCTTATGCCACGTGCAAATCGTCAGATTAATGAAATGCATACTCTTCCGCATGTAATTAACTCACCTTGCCTTAATCTGACGTGCTCGAGTTTTTCGAACGATCGTTTTTTTTTACTAATCTGATCGGCTGTCCTAAATAAACGCTCCCATATTAAGGGTTCATGTATGGTGGGGATAATTAACAGGGTGCAAGGTTTTCCCCAATATGTTATTCTGCCGCGCTTGAATAAATCCCAAAATCCCCGCTTGGGCTCCCCTACTAATTGTAATAGAATCAGTTTAGCACTTCGCTTGTTAATGATCTGTTGACCATAGCTGATAATGGACTAACGAAAAAGCAATGAACTTTGGCTTCTATACCTTCAAAGATCTGAATATCCAGTTTCACAGCATTCTCAGTCACACAATTACATTTGAATACAATATAGAAAAATCTGCAATATTCCAGAGAAGTCCTCATCATTGTCAGGCACATATACAATCAACGTCATGCAGCACAACCTCGAGTTTTGATGAGTCAAACGATGTGTTGAAAAAGAACCAAATTGAAAGTGTTTGTGGGGGGTTTGTTTAGCCTTTTCTCTATAATCACCTACTATCTACCTCTACGACCCAGTCATGGTTGTAGTGGTAGATAGTGGAGATAGCCCTTGGTGTGATAGCCCTTGGTGTGTTGCAAAATTTCTTTCTTTTCCTAAAATATTATATGATTTATCTCAACTCGTGGTTATGTTGAATGACGTTAACTGTATACGTGTGTGACAGTGATGAGGACTTCTCTGGATTATTCCAGATAGCGTTTAAATGTAATCGTGTGTTCTAGAACTTCTAGAATGTTGTAAAACTAGAAATTTCGATCGTTGAAGCTATATAAGCCGAAGTTAATTGCTTCTTTGTCACCAAGCTAGTTAGCCAAGTACTTAGGTAACTTGGTTGGTATTTGGGAGGTCCCGGGGTCGACTGGGGTCTGCCATGAGTTTTTTTCAGAGGTTTCCTCATGGCGTTGAGTATGTCACTGCTTGCATACGTGCAAGGAAAATGCTGTGCTAGTATTATCCTCTGAACCTTACCCACACTTTCAATCTTCCATAAATATCCTGTTTTTCCCATTCTTAATTAACTTGTTCATACAATTTTATCCTCTGGTCTGGCAGAGGGAGTTCCTCCCCACAACTCTAGCTGCATGACTCCCTGACACATACTTTAGGGAGGAATGAAACACGTCGTCTTTCCTTTCCATTCTTTTTAGCTTTTTTGTCAGTCAAATCTCAGCTATGGGCAACAAGTATTTTCATGCCGTACCCTTGGTGTCACAGCACGGGTATTTCACCAGATCTTCGGTACATCATGTTCACCACCCTATTCCTTCCTTCAATTAACGAAAAAGTCCATCATTTACAAAGCTAAGAAAATTTACAATCACCTTCCAGAGTAATTAAAATCTATAACTTCCTTGGCCAATTTTCGGAAACGAACAAAATCTTATTTTCTTGATAGACCTTATTACTCTGTAGAGGACTACTTTTCCGAGCATTGATTGATCGATATGACCAAATTGAATAACACAGGCTTCTGCTTCGATTAAGGAGGATTTGATTGATCGATATGACCAAATTGAATAACGCAGGCTTCTGCTTCGATTAAGGAGGATTTGATTGATCGATATGACCAAATTGAATAACGCAGGCTTCTGCTTCGATTAAGGAGGATTTGATTGATCGATATGACCAAATTGAATAACGCAGGCTTCTGCTTCGATTAAGGAGGATTTGACAAGTTTGTATATATTTTTTTATAGAAATGTGGTGTGATTTTTATTTCTAGGTATTACATTGTTTAGTTTGTATATTTTTTGATTGATGTGTGTTTATTTTTATGTTTTACATTGTTTATTTCCTGTATTTTTCGCTCGGTCAATAATAGCTATTAATATAACGAGATTATTATGCGATTTATAATAGTCGAGGACATTGCTAGGTGACGAGGCGACAGCCGAGTCACCTGGCAATGTCCGAGACGGTTTTAAATCGCTAATAATCGAGTTACATTCAAAGCTTTATCGTATCATTGACAACGGCGATGTGAAAATAAAAGCAATAAGATTTTATGTCATTTCATTTCGGCATTTCAAAAAGTCATTAAAATCATGTAAGATTTTTATATTCCTGATGATATATTAGCTGCAGCCAACACTATAAGGTTGGACTTGCTTCCGGATAATTCTAAAATCCATTATAAAAAATAATATCGGCAGTTTAGTGAGTGGCGAAACAAAGAACATATTCAAGGTGCAGAAGAAACGGTGTTGCTGGTGTATTTCGCAAAACTCTCTGAGAAATATTCTGCTTCATCCTTATGGCCGAAATATTCCATGTTAAAACTTAAGGAATGTGTGGAAAACGATAAATACGGCGCTTTAATACGTTTCATCAAGAAGAAAAATGTTAGTTATACAGCAAAAAAGTCAAAAGTATTTACAAGAGAACAAGTCAACGAATTTTTGTTTTTTGTCCCAGATGAGGAATTTTTAATGATGAAAGTTGCTTTTTCAATTGGAATTGGAGGAGCTTAACGAACCAATGAATTAGCGAAGATGACCACTACACGGAAGATGACGTTTTAGAGGACACGCAGACGCTAACGGCAAAGGTGTATCCATCAAGATTGAAAACTGTCGAAAAATTGTTTTATATGTTCATGAAAACTAGTTCTACTATTATTTGGTATCTAACGTATTATGCTTTCGTAACTAACGTATTATATTATGGTAACTAATGTATTATGAGTAACTAAGGTTTTATGTAGGTTTTGGTGCGTTTATGATGTTAATAATTATTAATAAAGATTCAGTATAAAAATGTCTTAATCTTCAATGATACGATAAAGTATATAATTTCAAGACAATAAAGCATATTTTGATTGATTGATTTGACAGATCACCAACAAGCGAAGTGCTAAACTGATTATATTACAATTGAGCGTACGATGTGTTTCGACCTGGGAAAATCTAGGTTTCGTCACTAGTTTTTGCTAAAACAAGGACTAATTATGAACCTTATCTTAACATTCAATCTTAGTTATGATTGGTTTTTGGTAAATAATTTGACAACTCCGGGTTTCGCTGCTCTAGTACATAATTAATAGCGAAAAGAACTTCCTACGAGTATCCAACGATACCACTCTTCTTTTTATGAAATATTACGATTGAATTTCGTTAAATAAATATAAATAATTTGCAGTTAACAACAACGAAGAATTCATTTTCGTCCAATTCAATTTCAAGACGTTCACTCTTTTTTTTATCTACTCAGCTTATTATCGTCTTTTCACCTAGCGCGCTCTCCGCTCGAAGAAAAAAATCACGTATTCCTTGTTTCAACAAAGTTATCGGTACGAAATAAGTCGCGATCAAAGACACATTTAATAATATGTACCACGTACGAATCATCGAATTGTTATCGTTGTTTTCTTACAGTTTCAGTCACGTATTATATATAAATAACGTATGTCGATTTGGAGATTCTAAAGGTCGCTTTACCGATTGTCGGCTAATGGCTCTATGACTCTCTAAACTTTCCAGGTAGTTCAAAAACCTTCGTGGTTTCTATTTATCCAGCGGATTTACCAATAGGCTGGAGTAGGCTGCTTGTAACCTATAGGCCCCCATTAAAATTGAAATTTGTAGAGAGGAAATTTGGAAATGATTATGTACTACGATGACTGGTGCAAATTTGAATGATACTCAGAACGGAATTCGATATTATGAGCGATATAATTGAAGATTTTGCTAAAAATAAATCTTTTATGAAGAACAAAAATACTTCCCAATAAATTATGTGCCGAATTTGAGTAGAAAACTTTGTAACAGACTATCGAAAAATAACGTTAAAACAATTTGTACAAATAAAAGAAACTTGAAGTCATTCTTGGTCAATGATAAAGAAAAATCTAACATCGGAGAAAACAGTGGTGTTTACAAAATATTTTGCGACGAACGTTCTGCTTTCTATATTGGACAAACAGGAAGGAATATAAACATTCGTGTTGAAGAACATAAAAAGTCAATTTTACAAAATAAAAATACCACTGGCTTCTCCGAACATTGTATGAAATTTAATCATTACCTGGATTTCAACAGAACCCAAGTGTTACATTCGGGTAACAAAGGAAAGCGCCTTGACCTTCTTGAAACTCTCGAAATAAGTTCCGCCCATAATAGTCAATTACCCCTTGTAAACGAACAAATTGATTTTCAGGCATCACCTTTGCTTTTGTCTGTTTTATAAAATAGGATGTAATACTCTCCTGTAGTCAGTCTTGATAATGAGTTCATAACTCGAAACATGTCGACTTTTGTTACTGTTAAATACAGTATCTAAATATTTTTATATAGTGAAATATAAGCCAAGTGTGTTTTATTTTGAAGTTTATACTTTATTCTTTATGATGTTTCACCAAGTGATGTGCGAGAATTCAATCTCAGTTACTAAAATATAAAAATCACATGACAGCGAACCGTGAAATTTGGGGGCCCCCACCACTTCTCAGCGTATAATCCCCAAAAACGTTAATCCGGCACTGAGAGGGTGGCTCGATTAATACGTTGTAATAGTGTATTATTTTCGGGGAAAATACGGGCGAAAATACAATCGATCACCTGCAGGTTAACTCTTGACCTCGTGTCCCCCCTTTGGCACACTCGCCAATCTCGAGTCGGTCTTCAAGAAT
This sequence comes from Cynegetis impunctata, assembly GCA_030704885.1. Lineage (NCBI taxonomy): Eukaryota > Metazoa > Arthropoda > Insecta > Coleoptera > Coccinellidae > Cynegetis > Cynegetis impunctata. Next base: position 501,396 of record JARQZK010004357.1, on the reverse strand, counting down.
ACTTAACATCTGTCGGAAAATGGTAAATTTTCGCTTCGTCGCATCGAGCTTCTTTGAACGTCGCGATCGCGATTCAGCAATGGGATTTAGTTCCGCCAGATCAAAAAACGATATATTATGATACTCCCTGTCACTCCCCTCTGTCTCTGGGTCTATCCCTCGTCCGATTCTAATTGAATCCAACGATGAACGACGGAGAATATTCATTCGAAGTGATATTATCCATTTCTGGTCGACCAAGCGGTCATCAAGGCCGCCTAGATAATGCCGATTCACGGCTAATTACTTCGCCTATCTGGGACGAAAAAACGGCCACGCTTATTGCCCGATTTGAATGGCTAGTTTGTGCGACACTTCGAGTACAATTCGCTATCGTTAGAACGTCGATCGAATATATAGTTCTAGTTGTGTTCGCGTGGGGTACTCTGGTGAAATTGAGATTATTGTACCTATATGTTAGCGCTAAGCCGGAAACCCCAAGCAATGATTAATCTAACATAAGCCGATTATCGCAAAAACAATACAATCCCGATGATTATCAGAAAATCTTTCAATCATATCTCTGATGGCAATAACGTGGGAAAAGCAATTGTAAGCGAGAATGACGCAACGTCGTTCAAACTCCAAAACAACAGCGAGCCGTTAGTAATACACTGAGCATTGGCAGAAGTACTCAGCGACCAAGACAACGGCCCCGCATCTCATATGCTCTGACTCACTAAGCTCTTTGCAAACTTTAAAGCAAATGTATCAACTATCTATTTAGCCCTCTTCGGTCCATCTTTGGACATAGACACTAATTGTAAGCGAGAATGACGCAACGTCGTTCAAACTCCAAAACAACAGCGAGCCGTTAGTAATACACTGAGCATTGGCAGAAGTACTCAGCGACCAAGACAACGGCCCCGCATCTCATATGCTCTGACTCACTAAGCTCTTTAAAGCAAATGTATCAACTATCTATTTAGCCCTCTTCGGTCCATCTTTGGACATAGACACTAAGCTCTTTGCAAACTTTAAAGCAAATGTATCAGCTATCTATCTATCTATTTAGCCCTCTTCGGTCCATCTTTGGACATAGGCCTCCCCCAGTCTTTTCCACTCTTCCCTGTTTGTCGCCATGTTCATCCATCTAGTTCCAGCGTGCTTCTTCAGGTCATCCGCCCATCTCATTTGGGGTCTTCCTCTACTTCTTTAATTTTCCTAGTGTCTCCAGTTTAGAATATATTTGTTCCATTGGTTGTCTTTGTGTCTGATATTGTGACCGGCAGATTTCCATTTTAATTTTGCTACCTCTTTTCTAATATCTTTTACTTTAATCGTTTTACTTCTTATCCACTCGTTTCTCTTTCTATCTATCAGTTTTACATGTAACATTTGTCTTTCCATTGATCTTTGTGCTTTTGTTATTTTATCCATGTTTTTCTGTGCAAGTGTCCATGTATCAACTATAAAAGAACAAATTCTTGATCTGAAAATGCAAATTCAAGGAAAAGGAAGCAAAGTTTTATTGTTTTGTATAATATGAATTGCTTACAAAACTTTATCGAAATGATTTTTTGGAGGAGATAGGGATTTTGCTGCGCGACCAAACTGAAAAATATGTGAGGCTAAAACCGTGAGAAAAATATATAACGGCAGTCCTAAAGTCTTGTACACAAGCGAATAGAGTATAATACCTTTCTCTTTTTTCCGTTCTCCCATCCCTTCTCTTTCTGATCCTACTCCGTCTCGCTGTGTTGCTCCTATATTATTCCAAAGAACATCGTTCCTACCTGGTAACCCATGACACCGTTATCTGTTTTTTTCTAAAAACAAATTGGACTTTTCAATAAAATTTAATGTTTTTTTGAATCAAAATAACCTCTACTTGATGAAAATTCATATTAAGAAATGAGAACACGTTTATTTAAACTTAATTTTCCGTTCTTCCATCCGCCAAACGTCCGAAGTGTAACCTGCTATAAGGAACTTTCAACAAACCGATTCTTCATATGCACATCAGCTTCTTTCATCGATATCTACCTAAAATCGGTAGCGCATTAATTATCAACTCTTCTTCTTATTGCGCCGTCTCCCTTCGAAGCTTGGCGATCCAACTGGCAATAATTACTCGTGACACAGCTGGTTTGAAGATTTCGGAAGATGTTTTACTGAGCCATCGGGGTAGGTCCTTCAGCCAGGAATTCTGTCTTCTCCCTATTGATCTTTTCCCCCTGAATCTTTCCCTCGATGATCAACGGAAGTGTTTCATATCTATCTCCTCTCATTATATGTCCAATATACCTCAGTTTGTGCTCTTTTATTGTTAGCACCAGCTCCTTGTTTCTCTGCGTTCTATTGAGAACTTCGGTGTTTCTTACTCTTTCGAAGCACAGGCTATTCGTGATATTCTCCTATAAAGATACATTTCCAAAGCTTCAATGCGTTTTTCTAGCGAGGGTTTGAGGGTTGGGTTGCCAACCCTCCCGGATTGCTCCGGAGACTCCGGTAATAATGGTTAACCTCACGACCTCCCGGGTTGCAATAATTCCTCCGGTTTTTCTAAAATTCTAAAAAAGAGCAACCATCGCTCTAACAAACTTCGATCTTTAATGATTATGATTTTGAGGAAAAACCGTGAAATATTAGATACCGCTCAAAAGCAAAATAAATATAAATTTAAAATTGATTGACATTTTTATACAGCCCACGCCCCCAGCCGGCTTCTCAAAATTCTCCCGGGTTGGTCCTTTCGAGAGTTGGCAACCCTAGTTGAGGGTCCAGCTTTCGCAGCCGTACAGGAGGATGGAGAATACGTAGCATTCGGATTCTAAGACCCAAGTCTACGTCTCGCCTAACAAAGAAGTTCTTTATGTCGCCTCCTCGCCTGTGCAATTCTTGATAGTACTTCTTTCGTCGAATCGGAACTATTACACACTAGTGGCCCTAGATATCTGAAGGATGATACCTGCTCAACGATTTTGTTATGTATACGGAGGGCAGCTTGTGTTTGCACCTTTAAGAAAACCATAAGTTTCGTTTTGGGGATGTTTATATGTAGTCCATAACGCTTGCTGTACTCAACAATAACCTCTATGAGTTGCTGGAGTTCAGGCAGGCTGCTGGCAACAACGATTGCTTCGTCGGCATATCTTATATTGCTGATTGTTTTGCCAGTCATTTTGATTCCAGGGCTAGTGTTTTCGAGAGATTCCGCGAAAATGTTTTCCGAGTACAGGTTAAAGAGCAGCGGGGATAATTTGCATCCTTGTCGCACTCCTTTTCTCATGGCTATCTCCTTTTGTTCTCTACCTACCCTTACTTGTCAACTGAAGCCATTTTATTCCGAGATTATAGACCTTCAGTATTTTCATCCGATGACGTCGTCGGCGTCGAAAAACGCGTAATAAGCTCCCGACGACGCCGTCGATTGTAATCGCTTTAGAAACCGAAGACGACGGAGATAATCTTTTATCGATCGCCTCTAATCGCTTCTAGGACGTAGTAATTTATCGAATTCGAATTGCTTTCAGCCTCTCGTCTATATATAGAGACCGATACGGGCAACTATGAAACGGACGCGAATTAAATTATCTCGAATTACGTCAGCAGCCACCTATTTTCAGAAGGATGCGACCTTTCGCGTGGGTGGATGTGCTCGAAATAGAAGAGGGCGCGTCGGAAAATTAGGGGTGGAACTAGGTATTTATATCCTAGTGGTCGTAATTCATTAAACTATCAATTTCGAACGACATTGACAGTGGGAACGTAAACAACGATTATCTAAAATGGCGAAGGTGCCGGATCCAGTTTCAAGCCTATTGGCCGTTCGGAACCGAAGTACAACTGTAGGTCCCTTGAGTTGAAAAAAAACATATTATATATTAATTTTAGCTTTCTGTAATCTGTCTCTATATAAACTTCAACTATTCACAATCTCAAACTTCCCCGTACGTGTAATATCCTTAAAAAGGAATACAAATTTATCTCTTGACATACTAATGTCCTACTGGTATATTATAAGTCAATTAAATACGAAATATTACCCAAGGGCGTTATTTTATAAAAATAACGCCATAGAGCCTAGGAAATTTATTGTTTTTAAACACATACAGGACATAAAAATAATTTTGGGATTCACGCATAAAAGTGTACGAAGCAGAAGGAAATACAAATCTCCTCCAAGATATGTTAGTGACATCTAATAATTTTTCCCAATTTGCTTTAGGAACTGCTGCGGAGAAATCTGATCATCATTGCTCCTTATGAACATTAGATCTTTAAGTAGCACGACGCAATTACAGAAACATTTGTCACCAACAAGTGTTGACAACACAAAAATTGGCAACTTATCTTCGGTGGATACGCACCATTAACCCTGCTACTGCACACTTATTTTCCAAGACACAAACTGCACATTGAGGTCTCAAAAACCGAATGAATAAAATGGAGTTTTTTCAAGTTGGTAATATTTTTTTATTGTTTTTACACATGGAATGGTTGAAGTGGTTATTTTGGAGAGCATATAACATATTAAAAAGTGGTTTAAACAAATGTTTTTATTTTAAAAATATCAAATTAAAAAAAGGAAAAAGCAACAAAATGCGTGATTTTTTAGAAATTCACAAAAACTAAAATTTTCGAATTGTAAGTATACAAAACGTTTTTATTGTGCAATTGAAAAAATTATAATTGCTCAAGTTTTCTTAGTCAGTCTAATAAATCAGGCTGATAAATCAGTCTCACAGCTCCTACATACCATTGCCCTGTGTTAATTGCAAAACGATTTATGGCACACTCTACAATGCATAGGTACCTATTTGTTTTTCTGTCTTTTTTCCTATCGCAAAAATTACAACGAATTTTTCGTCGCAAATTTTCGTCATTTGGCGCAGTGATCTTCTAAGCGTTGGCAAGCGTAGTCGTTCTCTGAGAAATGGTATTACCAAGGACATTCCCAGCTCTTATAGGAAATTCCTGCGTGTCCGATTTTTTTTCTGCCCAATCTCCCTTAGCAAAGGTAAGCTTTTATTTCTCGTCGCTCTTGGAGGCCTTTCTTGCTCATTGCTTTGTTCGTTCTCATGAGCATTGTTTTTTCCACTAGCTTGTTCACTGTTATTCTTACCAGCTTGTTCACTTTCCTTTTCACTATGTTCTTCATTTTCATTGTCACTGTTCTGTTAATTTTCATCACCCTGTTCAATTTCACAAGCACTTTGTTCATCGTCTTCCTCATCCTCCTTCATCTCATAATCGTTTTCGCTATCCGACAATTCTCCAATTTCATATCCATATTCATGATCTGGACTGCTCCCAAGATTATCTACAATCTCCTGCTGTTCCTCATCTGTTAGCGGACAAATATCGTTCCTTTTCGGCCTTGACATCTTCCTACAAAATAATAGAAAATAAAATTTTTAATAGAAAATATGTAACTTACTTCTGCACACTGTGGTGTCAGTAACCCAGGAGCAGCTAAAATCTAATTTTACCACTTACCTATAAGCGTTAAAATGTTTTGCGTCCTACAACACTCGTATACAACTGTTAACTGAATTTACATGGCACTGGCCCAAGGCCACAATCGAAATACTGCGCATAAGGTAGAATCTAAAGTGCACGTGAGTTTTCTAGACCCCAGTGTGCAGTTGCAGGGTTAAACTGTAGTAGAGCAAGATCCCAGAGCCGCCAGACGTTATTTATTTTTTCAGCAATAATTTTTATGGGATGAAGTAGTGCTCGTATGTACTTTCAGTGTATCGATACCTGCTACCTTGTGCCGACGGCCAATTTCCAATTTCTCAACTCTCTTTTCTTATTTTCTGTCGTGATTTTTATATATGATACTATTTCAATACCTTATGCAAGCAGCCTGACCGATCATATGGGCCAAACATCCCGCCAGACATAAATAAAGTGTCCCAATGAGTATGACAGTATGAGCGAAATGTCATGATTTGCTCATTTAAGCGCGATAGTGATTATCTATGCGCGTCTATCTCCCTTCCATACTTACTGTCATGACATTTCGCTCATACTGTCATACTCATAGGGACACTTTATTTGTGTCTGGCGGGATGTTTGACCCATACGATCGGTGTGGCTACTTGCATAAGGTATTGAAATAGTTCCCTAAGTATCATATATAAAAATCAAGACTGAGAAAATAAGAAAAGTGAGTTGAGCTCTTTTCCATCTTAAGCACCTGATACCTGGAAATTGGCCGTCGGCACAAGGCAGCAGGTATCCATACACTGAAAGTACATAAGAACACTACTTCATTCCATACATATTATTGCGGAGAAAATAAGGAACGTCTGGCGGCTCTGGGATCTTGGACTATAGGTCCATAGAGAGAAAAACGAAACAGAAAACAAATCGGCGAGCATGCGACGCAGTTCGTTTATTTGCTCGTTTCGATGTCACTTTAGATTCTGACATTTTCGTCGTGCGTCACAGTTGATAGAGCGACACGTGAAAATCGTCCAAATTCGCAGTAAAATTTTCAGTTTTCCGGTAGAAAAAAATGTTGAATTTCTGGTTCGTCCGGGCGAGCAACTACGAAGCGTTCGACATAAAGACCCCCGAGGATCTGTACAAGTTCTTCTTCTTCTGCCACATATTCTCGTGGTTGGTCGTCTTGTGGAAGTTGAGATAGTGAACGCCCTTCTCGTGTACGAAATCGAATAAACTTGGTCGAATTATTCCAGTGAAAATAATCTTCCGTTGGGTGAATCTAAGGGTTCCAGAGTTCCAGGGAACGCCACAATGAGGAGATGTTCGTGTGGGGTTACATTCACGAATTTTTCGGACGAAAATTTTCTGTTAACTTTCGCTAGGTACCTGAAGGGATGGTCTACATTGTATTGCCTACAGGTAGAGGCTTAATATTGTTTCGAATGTGCTTGGAATGGCAGTTTGTTCTGTTAAAGGTTAAAGGGACCAAATAAATTGTACATAAGACATTACTTTTTATATATTTCTGTTTGTGGATATATCCATGTATTACCAAATAAAAGGAGAGGTGTCGTGGGACACCCTGTATATTATGTGTGGGGTACATTTACGAATTTATTGTTAATTTTCGCTACCTGAAGGGATGGTCTCACATTGTTATATTGCCTTGAAAGGTAGGTAGATTCGTAAGATTCTTCGAATGGTTGATGGTATGGCATTTTTTCTGTTAAAGGGATTAAATGAATTTTACATACGACATCCTTTTAATGATTCATATATTCCTGTTTTTGAATATACAGGGTGATTAGTCATTGAAGACTGATCATGAAGGGCGATGATCCTTGGATGATTATAAGAAATATTTTCCATATAAACATTGGTCCTCAACACCTCAACCGCTTTATTTCTGAGATACAGAGTGTTGAAATTGAAATGTATGGAGAGAATGATATTTCGACTTGGTCGAAATTATTCCTTTCACGTACTTATTACTTAAAGTAAGCTAAAAGTTACTTTTAATATTATAAAATTTGGCCAAGATGCTGGGTTAGTACAAATTGAGAAATTGAGACTATGAGAAAAAATCGGCGTAGGGACAACGATAAGCAAATGTCTGCATTTTATTTTTTAACTAAATCTTGGAAAAACATATTTTTATGGATCTTGCAGTTTATCTGTGCTAAATTTTAAGATTCTGAGTTCGCGGGAAGTGCCCCGTAGTTTTTGATGTCCTTGCGAGTGTCGAAAATTTGCGGCATAAACGGATGTATCTTTTGATTGCGTTGGCTCACAAGTTTGATTTTTTCACAGCTCCAAGGGACAATAGCTTGATACCTCCCTTTCCTGAGAAAAAGGGTCTTGACAGACGGACGGACATCAAAGTGATCCTATGAGGGTTCCGTTTTTTCCTTTCGAGGTACAGAACCCTGAAAAGTATGCACGGAAAGCTATCAGTAATGCAATGGGGCTACACGACTTGAAATACAAAGAAAAATAAAAATTTTGGCGGCACAGTATTTCAGTGAGAAAAATAATGCGAAAAATGACAATAAGTCTGTTCATCTCTCATCGAAGTACTCAACAGTTCAATTCCTCCATATACTTTTCTTCCTTTGAGGCTTGGTGGTACTAAATATTTATGCTTGCGTTTTTTTCACAAAATAATAAAATTTGGTGACTTCTGGAGACTTGCAAACAGTTTTAAACACTGAAGTTGCCAACAATTTCGGTGGAAACGCAACTTTCGTGCGATAAGTACCTTCGTTCCAATAGGAAAATTATGGATCGAACGAGTTTTTCGTCGATGTGCTTGCTCCCATTATATCCGTTCGACGGGTGCGATAATTAACATCGCGTACGATAAGAAAGAGTCATCGATATTTGTAAATGATATCGCATAGGCGCGACGCCCATATCGTCGACTTTGTAGCATAGAAAGCGCAGCGTTTCATTCTAATTCTCGCGTGCATCATCATCCACTCGTTTTGACAGCGCGAGGATCCGGTTGCACAACAATTTATCTACTAAAGCATTCCGTACACCTATCCGTCAAACTTGAACGGAGAGATACTGAAACTAGTACCAGGGCGGTCTGTAAAATTCTGGGACTCAAATCAAATCGAAACAGTCTGTATTGTCTCTGAAGTTATACAATTTATCGACAAAGCGAAAAACTAGAAAATGTCAAACATACAAATAAAAGCACATCAAGCGAAAAAATATAAGAACTAAACAATTTAAAATATTGAAATAAAAACACATCAAAGCACATTTACATACAAAATATATACAAACTTTATATTATTAACAAAAGAATCGACAGTAAGTTTCAAATGTTTTTTTTTAAATCGAAGCTGATGCCTGTGCTATTCAATTTGGTCATATCGATCAATCAATGCTCAGAATATGAGTCCTCTATAGAGTAATAAGGTAATAAGAAAATAAGATTTTGTTCGTTTCCGAAAATTGGCCAAGGAAGTTATAGATCTTAATTCCCCTGGAAGGTGATTGTAAATTTTCTTAACATTGTAAATGATGGACTTTGTTGTTAATTCAGAGGAAGGAATAGGGAGGTAAACATGATTTCCCGAAGATTTAGTGAAATGCACGTGCTGTGGCACTAAGGGTACGGCATGAAAACACTTATGAATCGGGCACACATATTCAAGTCATTATAAAGCATTAAAGTTCCATTTTTCTCGAAATAAGGTTTGCAATGAGCTCTATTTTTCAGTACAAACATGTAACGAATTGCTCTATTCCGCAATTTGAGAATGGTGTCAAGTTGTGAAGAATTACATGAACCCCAAAAGGGAAGACCACAACGAAGATGAGATTCGAACAATGCAAAATAGGCAATTATTGTAGATGCCGTATCTAATTCACTGGATGGATTTAACGGCGAAACAGGCCGATGATAATTTTTTAGCTAAGACATGCACGTGCTGTGAAAATTTGAGATTATTGTCGATAAAGAGGCCTAAAAATCTGACAGAATCGACTATTTTAATGGCATGGTTTAGCAGGAATAGATCCTGGGAGTTATCTCTATAAAACAAGGCGACGGTTTTATCTACGTTGAAGCAAAGTAAGTTTGCATCAGACCAGGACTTGATCAATCCAAGATCAATTGTTATTTCAAAGTGCAGCGTCGCAGAATCAGGATTGCTCCAAGTAATACTCGTATCGTCCGCAAAAAAGGGCAATTTCTCCACTGATCTTCATACACGTAATATCATTTATAAATAACAAGAAGAGGACAGGACCTAAAATAGAACCATGGGGGACACCGCTAGTTGAAGATTCACAAGCAGAATTGGAGTTATTTGTCCTTACAAATTGTTTTCTACTTCCAAGATAAGACTCGAACCAGTGTAGTGAAATACCTCGGACCCCATAAAACTCCAGTTTTCGTAATAACTCTTTTCTCAGCTTCTACTGAATAATTTTCACAATTCATTCTTCATTAATAAAATAACAACATTGCGCATATAGGAATATATCTGACGGGCACGCTTATCAACGCAGTCGTATCAGTCGCATCGGACGCAGTTTTTTCATTCGCCAAGTGTCTGGAGCGAAACGAGCGACAAGGAACTCCGTTCTAGCAATAAGGACGTACCGAAACGCGATTTTCTACACCTGTCGCGTATATCCGAAAAGCAGGTGACGCAATACTCCGCGTTCATTTCGAAAAGATCGGATAGGTAAACGTATCCGTTAAAGAACAGAAAAAAAAACATGAGGGAACGACCGCTCGCGAAAGTCGAGGTCGAAAAACGTGTCGGCCGGCCGCAATCGGCCCGACGATATTCCGATTATTATCCGGTTCGCCGTAAACTACTTTCGATTTCGCGGAAAGGCAAGGTGACGCAACAACGTCGAAAATTCGAATGTCGGAGAAATGGATACTCCGAAATTATACGTGTCGTAATTCTCGGGTTAGTTTTTGACGATTAATAGTGCGACGTATATTTTTTAGTATAGGTTACATTTTGTGGGAGCGGCATTTTAACACAATGTGCCTATAATACTCGAACGTTTGAAGCTAACTTACGTTTCGTTTATATTTAAGGTCATAAGAATTTAACGGTAATTTCATGTAAGTCAATATTCAATTTATTCAAAACAATTCAATTTATTCAATAACAATTTTTAAATGACATTGAAACAGGTTTACAAATTTTTTGAAAAAATTATATTCAAGTAGCAACAAATCACATGTATGTAGATAATTATATTAGGGCTTGCAATCGTCATTTTTGACATAAAAACCTAAATATGTCAAAAACGCTTAGACTTAGGTATAGCACATAATACATAAAATCTGCCTAAAATCTTGCGTAGAATCCAAAAATGTATTAATATATAGGGTATCCAATTTAAAATAAGCAAGTTGGTATCTACTTCCGCTATAACCGGAAGTGCCACCATCTTTTAGTCGAGTTGCCCCTATCGACATTAGTATACTGTCAAATTTTCAAAAGTTTCTTATGTGTAGTTTTCCATATACAGATCGCGTTCTTTCCCGGTGGGACACCCTGTATATATATATATATATATATATATATATATATATATATATATATATATATATTATATATATATATATATATATATATATATATATATATATATATTATATATATATATATATGAGGGTTCCGGACCATTGACTATGCCCCCTTAAATATTTATTTTATTTTAATTTTATTATTTATTAAATTCGAATTTACTTCGTTTATTATCACAAAATATATTTCGTGATAATAAACGTAGTAAATTCAAATTTAGTTTTGTTCATCATGTTAAATTATCACGTAGTAACGACGGATTCCATCAACTATTCATTATTTATTATTAATGTTAAAATACAACTGAGTATTTTATGAATATTTCAAGTGCCTGAGCAAAAACGGGCAAAATAAATCGCATTTGTTGTATGGGAGCCCCCCTGAAATATTTATTTTATTTCGTTTTTAGTTTCGTTGTTATAGCGGCAACAGAAATACATAATTTGTGAAAATTTCAACTGTCTAGCTATCGCGGTTCTTGAGGTACAGCCTGGTGACAGACAGACGGACAGACAACGAAGTCTTAGTAGTAAAAGGGTTCCGTTTTTACCCTTTGGGTACGGAACCCTAAAAACGTATTCTGTTTTATCTCCAAACGTTTCCTTCGTTCGTATGATTCCTGGGCGCGCTCCTGGTTTACGATAACTTCTCCGGTGCCTCGAGAAACCGCGTAATTTTTCTGCGATAACCGCGAGATATTACGTCGCACTTCTTTCCTACGACGGAAGAATGGACCTCGTCGTGACAAGTCGCGTTAACGACCGTAACATTTGACCCAGTATTCGGCGATGCAGGTCCTAACGCGGGCACTCGAGTGTGATCAGGTCGCACGTAAACGAAGTCGACTGCGTTCCTGCGCGAACCGTTGAAAAGACTTTTTAGGGAGAATTCAAAGCAAAATTTGGTACGGTGAATTATGTATAACATTCGAATTTTAAAATATAAATAAATGAGCTAGGTCTGCAAGGCAGTAGGCTTTTGCAATGTCGAGTGATTCATTTGATGAGTTTATTTTATGAGCTTTTAATCTCACCACTAAACGGTCAATGTTTGTAACTATTAAATAGAAACAAAAATTTTAAAACCTTTTTATGACCTGCTAAGGTTAACGAATATTTTATGCTAAAAATACACGGAGTAAATGTTCTATAACCAGGAGTTTTTCCGCAAAATTTGTTCCAAGCGAATTTTCGAATTCCGCTTTAATATTGTTACTTCATCAATTGTAACGTGAATTTCCCCTAAGAAGTAATGAAAAATAGATATCACGATAAACTGCTTGAAATGATGCTCCATCTAGTTCAAGAAATTGGAAAATTCTAGTTACAATTCACCTGATTTATCTCTATACAGACAATGAAACAATATAAAAACTTTTTACTAAAATATCTATTAAAAATTTATGAAAAACTTTGGTTCAAAGATGAAAAAAACTTATAAAATAAGGATAAATGAAACCTTTTTTTAAAAAAATAATTTTGAACTCGTTTTATCAGTGTACTGATATGGTTTTTTGTTTTGTTGTCTTCTTTTGTCTTCTTCCGCTCTTGTAGCTTTCGGAACTCCTAGGGGTCTCTAAATTGCTCCTGGATTCTTTAATTGTTTTTCCAAGCTCCTGGGGTCTTATTTGCTTTTCCTTACTCCTAGGGTCCTTAAATGGCTCTTCCCAAACTCCTAGGGTCTTTAAATGGGACTCCTGGGGTCTTGCGCTTCCTAGCGCAAACGAAATTTAAGAAAAATTTATTTTACTTAGGGAAAACTATAAAGTGAAAACTGTATTACCTTTATAATATAATTTCGTTGTACGTATTAATTCTTTAACATGCAAATCGAAAAGAAGGCACGTTTAGCATCATGCGGCTTCGACTAATTTTTATCCCCCCTACAATTTGAAGTGAGCTAGTAATCATCGAATCTTCTTTACTGGCTGATCTCGGCTAAAATTTGGTTTAGCCATTGGACGGTACTTCTCAACGTTACCAGTTGAAGAGGAATCGACATTCCTTCGTTTGCTTTGATTTTTTTAAGTTCATGCCATGATTTGAACCTTAAGTCAGCTATCTCAAACAGTGGGGCACTCCTCTCAAGGTCGGCTCGGGCATATCCAAGAGAAAATAATATTTGAAAAAACTGATCAAATAACTGAAAGAAAAGCACACACACACATACAAAACAAAATATACAGTTCGTCATGTAATATTCAATAATAAACTTATTAAATTGAAACAACTAACTAAATCAAAACCTTTTTTAACCAAAACTTACTAAATTGGAAACAAATTTAATAATTATTTGGGACTTCTTTTAACTTGACTTGTAGAGAAAAAGTTTTTCGGTAGTAGACACTTTCATGTTTTTTTAGGGTTCCGTACCCAAAGGGGGCCCTATTACTAAAACTTCGCTGTCTGTCCGTCCGTCCGTCTGTCACCAGGCTGTATCTCAAGAACCGCGATAGACATTTGAAATTTTCATAAATTATGAATTTCTGTTGCCGCTATAACAACAAATGCTAAAAAGGGGGGCTCCTATACAACACACGCGATTTTTTTGGCCTTTTTTGCTCGATATCAATAACGGCAACAGGTAGGCATTTGAAATATTCACAAAATACTCAGTTGTATTTTTACTTTAATAATAAATAATAAAATTAAAATAAAATGAATATTGGAGGGGGGCATGGTCAATGGTACGGGACACTTCGTGCGCGCTTGGCCGGTTTTTCTAATAATATTGTTATGGGTTTTAACCAAGTATCGGCCACATCAATTCATAATTTAAAATGAAGGTCGTAGTGTAGATTTAATGCCAAAAAGTTCAAAATACATTATCATTGTATACAGGGGGAGCGATGAAAATTATGGTTGGAAATTGGGCCGCGACCCTTTAAAGCTCTAGAAACGCCGCGTTAAGTGAATAGCGCCCGTAAACGGTGTCGAAGTTAATCCATGTGTGTCTGGTAAGTCCGTGTGTATTTGCGTGCGTGCTCGCTACGTCATTAGAATGTCAGTTCCGGATTAATAACGGTTGTTGTTCTCCGGTGTCGCAGAGACACAAAAGTCGAAGGTTTTAATTTCTCGGAGATGTCGCGAAGCAGAGGCGGACTGGGTCGATCGGCGGCCGCGGATATCTCCCGATTTGGTCACCGTAGACCGACGCGCGGTCGAAAGTGGTCGGAAGAAAATGCGAGAGATATATTATCGTCGATGATCTCCCACATTTTCCCGTTAGTGGGATTACGTTTCGCGTGATAATTTATGAATAGAGAAAATTGAACGAGTACAAATTTCGTCAAAATTTACTGAAATTAAATAAAAGGATTGGTCGAGATAATTATGATATTTTTGAAAATTGTATTGGTTAAAAGTTGTGAAAGGGGGATTATTTCATGACTAAAATTCATATAAAATAAACAGTTCTACAGGGTGTCGAAATTTCAAGATTTTTTATTTTTTTCTCGAACCTACAATTGATGAATATGCAGACCATTTAAAAAAATTTCTTTTTCTCTATTCAAGAAATTACTTTTGGATAACGGTCGCAGATAAGAAAAAACTACGAAACTTGAAAAAGTTCTACAAACAAATTAATTTCGTATTTCAGAATCTAAAAGCGTCGCACTGCAAAATTACAACATTTTGTAAATCTGCAATGAACCTTCTGGACCTATTTTTATATAAATTTTAAGTCGTGAAATAAACCAAAGAATTAACCCCTTTCGTGTTCACATGATATTCAGGAACATACTATTATTAACCAAATCACGCTACAACGGAACGGAGCTAGTTTCATGAGACACGACTACATAGAATTCCCATTCACCCTTCAAGGGAGAAGTCTCCTGTACACTGAACTCCTAAATGTGTGTAATTTAGATTGAAAATAACAATGCTGACTATAGTTTTCGTCTCGAATGTTTATTTGACTATATACAGAAGATTGTTTTTCAGACAATTCAGCTTTAACATACTAAAATCTTTTCCTGGTATCTGATGGAGTTCTCAAGATTTTTTAGTTTTTTCTCAAACCTTCAATTACCTAATGAACATATTATGCAGACTATTTAAAAAGATTTAATTTCGCCTACTGAAGAAAACAGAATTTTTTTCATCGATAACAAAAAACTACAAAAATCAAATATATCATTGAAGTCCTAAACGTTTGGTCCGATTTCGATGAAATTTTTTGTGTGTAATTGAGTGGGTCCCTGGATAGTTTAGATTGGAACTGGTTGGTGGATCTGCGATCTTGCTCGGCGAAAGAGAATTGAAAGAAAATTTTGTTATTCAGTTCCTTCCTATGTGTATCGTCCATTATTTTCCTTGCTGTTGAAAATTTTTTAAATTGCTAGCGTAATCCATATAACATCCGCACTTTTTCTGTTTCAGCTGGAGAACGCCTATTCCAACGTCGTCAAACCTCTCGAGGATTTCCGGAAAACCCACATCGGAAACGTGAAGAACGAAAAGAAGAAATTCGAAAAACAAACGTCCAAATTCTGCCAGGGGCAGGAGAGGTACCTGAATCTTACCACGAAGAAAACCACCCATTCGTTGCAAGAGGTTAGTACCAACGTTTGCCGTATTATATTCGTAGCGCATGATGACGGGCGCTTTGGTAGATAATGAAACTCATCGTCAAAACGAAGTAGTAGTTTTAATCTGGTAAATGAAGCTTAATTGAGGACTTCCAACGAAAATAGAATATTTTAGCACATTGAATAGGACATCAAGCGTGTATTTTTCGCATAAAATTTTCATTAACACTCGTACTTAGTTATACAGGGTGTTCCTTAAAGACATGCTAATATTTAAGGGGGTGATTCTTCGACTCATTTTAAGCAGGAAAACTATCTATAAACGTATGTCCTAAAAGTCTTAACTTTTAAGATACAGGGTGATAAATTTTTGAAAAAAAATCATTTTTTTAATAATAACTGAGATAATATTGTAGACAACTTCATAAAATTTGGTACACGTCTTCTATGCATCAAGATGCATAAAAAGAAAGATGTACGAAAATTTTCATTTTCTCTACCAGTGGCGTTCGTACGGAATTTGCGTTGAATATTATTGGAGAAAAAAATACTACGCCACTGCTTTCTCTTGAAACAAAAATAAATTCTGAGATCCTCATCAATTTTTGAGCAAATTTGATCTCATGGGTTTTCTTTGTCCGACGCATGGTTTTCGCTTAAAAAAATAAAAATCGTTTTACTTCAGGATCAATTTCTCAAAAATCTGATGCAATGTGGAAATGTTTGTGCATCGACTGAAAGCAAAATAAGAGATCAGATTTTTTCTAAATGAACAAAAAATGTACCAAATCATATAGAGTTGTCTACAATATTATCTCAGATATTACTAAAAAAAAGTTTCTTTCCGCAAACGTCAAAAAAAGACTTTTTTAACCTCAGTTCTCAATGTTGAAGCTTGATTTCACAGACGTCCTTTTGTTTTTACTTTTTTGTCCGGCCGTGAGCGTAAAAAAAGTACACTTTTTTGTACTCTCACGGCAATATCAAGAACGTCGAGGGCGGTGTACAATTGGGTTCCGAATCCGACATAATGTAATCTGTAAGAAAAATTTCATATGTTCTAATACAATAAGTCATTGCTTAATACTCGGGTAGTTACCAAAAACGCACGGCCCTATAATGCGTAGATAAGTGACTTCAAATGTTTCTGACAATTATTTTGTTAAATTGTCAAATTTGTGTTGCCCTGACATCTACAAAACCAGTAAGCAAAGCAATCTAGTTTTTACGTTTGTTCACATCAAATCCTTTTTAAAAATATCATCTTAATTCTATCGTGTGAACACCGTTTGCGGAAAAAATCGCATGTTTTATTCGGAGAAAAGCACTTTTTGTGGCTCGACAAACATTTAGTCTAGCCACAAAAAGTATCACTTTTACTCCTTATAAAACAATATACTATTTTTTCAAAATTGTATTACCCTGTATCTCAAAAGTTTCTAGTTAGTTTCTTAAAATGAGAGGAAAAATCACCCCTTAAATCATAGGCATGTATTTAAGGAACACCCTGTATATCTCTATTCGATATTTTGCTTATCGCTAGATGAGTCTTGATGAAAAAAAAGTTGCGAAGCAGCCCACCTTCGAAAAAATCGATCCGGTTTGTTCGTTTCTCCTTCTCGCCGATAATCAAATCTCGAACGCAATCGGCGCGTCCGTAAAGAACAAGACAATTCGTTTATCGAGCCAATATATACTCGGATCAATTATTATTCCCGTTTCGCGATTCGTCCGTCGACAGCGACGTCACGCGTACGTCACGCGCGCTCCCTCGTATTGATCCACGTGACGTAGTTCTACGGGCGCGCAAGCGCGAACTCGTGGCCTACTATTCCGTCCTTTATAAATTGACAGGTTGACACTTGCGTTGTGTCACATAGTCAGAACGACGGAGGTGATGGAGGATGAGCTCGATTAAAAATTTAGTGTGGCGCGAATGATTTATACGATTTTTGTACGCGAGACTGTAATTTTGTGACTTTGGAGACGCGGTAAGCCGGAAGATGTTTTTCGTGAGGCGCGGAAATTGTGATTTTCCGAACACTAAAGGTGGGTAATGTCTCAGAGGTTTGTTTGTATCGTATTGTTCGTACGCGATTGATCGGACGTGCTATTTTCTAGAAATTTCGAAGGTTTACATGTTTTGGAGGTTTTTGCGATGTTTACGATGATGATTTGAAATGAGAAAAGACGAGAGGTGTCGTGGAATACCCGATTGGAATGAAGTTCTTTTCGATATGTAATACGTATTGAATAGTAGGAACAAAGAAATAAATACACAACGTTTAAGAGTAATTTAATAAAAAAATAAATCGGAAATATTTATATACTTCTAGATCTAATGTAAACTATTTTAAACAATGATCTTTTCAAGGGATTAAATCTTATTTAAAAATCAGTATAACAATTTAAATCAACTGATTTTTAAAATTTTAATCTTGATTCGAATCAAATTATAAATTGATTTGAAAACAAGTCGTCGAAGTAGGAAATTAATTCACAAAACTCTATCGCAGCGACCTGCATTAGAACGGCAGATTTTCATAACGTATCCAGTTTAAAAAATATATTCATTGAAGTATGATTTTTATTCCAAATTCAAAAAAAAAAATGCGCCCTCTAATGTGTAAACAATATTTATTTCCTCCCCGAGGGATCAACCCCCCAACCAATTCGTACCAAAACCAATCACATCCAAGGTATCATACGAAACTACCTACTTACAAACTTTCAACCCTATTTCTATAAAATTGCGCCCTTTATCGTGTTAACAAGATTTATTTCCTCCTCCGGGGGTCAACCCTCCAACCAATTCGAATTTATTATTATTATTATTATTTAATTCAATTCATTGTATTTTCTCCTATTTTTGTAAAATTTCTTCAACAGAAGATATATAATAAAGATATTTACTCTCTTTTTTGTTAACTTCATACTGAATGTGTTATAACATTTGGTGTTGGCATGATGAAGAAGAAATGAAGGTTTTCAAATGTTAATGTTGAGTGTATATTTTAAGTGTTATGTTTTGGAAAGCCTAGCAGATAAGAAGAAAATTCAATGTTGTTATTTTTAAATATACAAGAATTTTAACCGATAATTGAAGATACAGAAGATATAAAATAGCTCACATCTTTATCGGGGTAATTTAAAGGGTAGTTATAATCTGAAATATTACAACATTAAAACTCAAGATACAGTTTAAAATTCAAAAATTTACATTTTTTGTATAGGTGAAGAAAGTAGTTTTCTGTTCATATCTAAAGTGCCATTTTGATATCTGTAGGTGTTGTAATGTCTGCGATTCGAAAGTGAAGTCGAAGATTTCAAACCAGTGTTCCACATCGTTTTATGTGATCATGTTGGCTATAGCTACTCGAAGTTCTAGTAGTATGGATTCAAATTCGCAGTCGGACATTTTTCATTAATATTGTCAAAAATTGAATTGTGAATTATGACCCAACTGTCAGATCGAATCTATGGTTTAGGGCGGCCGCACATTTACTACAATCGGATCCGATTGTCTGAAACGATTTCAAATTGGACCACTAGCGCACACTGCCGACAAAATACGTCCGATTTTATTTGAATGTCACAAGCAGGGATTTTTTTCGACCGTGGTAATCAAATTTTCAGTATCGCACATGGTTTGACAATTCCTTTTTCTATACTCCCTGTCAAAAATTGACAGAAATAATCGTATGTTTGCGGTAGACTATGCAAAAACAACGCACGGCTTGCCTCCCGGTAGTCGGATCAGACTTTTTATCGGTCCGATTGGTAGGACGCACTGCTCGTGCATCCGAGTCGGACGTCCGATCCGATATCGGATCGTAGGTGTGCGATATGATCGTATAAAAGTATATGTATTTGAGCGTCAGATGCCCTGATCCGACAATCGTTTCAGACAAACGGAACCGATTGTAGGAAATGTGCGGCCGGCCTAAATCAACTAACTTTTATGTTGCCTAATTAATACAAGTAATAATAATTATTATCAGAACTTGATTATTAATGTGATAGATTGTGAGTAAAATAGTATACAAACCTCGGGGAAAATCATTCCAGCCTCACGTCTGCAGCACACCTCGGTGCTGCGCACCTCGGTATACTACCTTGCCGTTCGGCTGTAATAGATTACTTCCCCGCTCGGTATGTAATATACTATTACTTTTTTCCCCGGGGGGGCAATTCGAACCAAAACCAATCCCATCCAAGATATCTTTCGAAAATACTTATTTACAAACTTTTAACCCTATTACTTCAAAATTGCGACCTTCATCATGTAAACAAGATTTATTTCTTCCCCCAGGGGTCAACCCCCCAACCAATTCGAACCAAAACCAATCCCATTCAAGATATCATACAAAACTACCTAGATACAAACCTATTGCTTCAAAATTGCGACCTTTGTCGTGTAAACGTAGATATAAGCAAATTCACAAACCTTATTGCATTTTTTAAAAGAAAAGCTGTCGGATATAAGCCGAAGAAATCGAAAATATTTTACAAAGCTGGAAACAGAACGCTTTATGAAAGAAGCCGATGACAAAGAGTTCCTGTTAGTCAAAGTTGTTTTAACTTTCAGGCACTAGTGCCTAAAACTGTCACTTTTAGGTATAAGTGCCTAAAAGAATGTCTTATCGAAACTCTAATAAATATCTAAAACTGTCCATTTCGAAACGCTTTCACAAAAAAAAACTTTTTACTGATATTTAAAATAAAAACACTTGGCTTTAAGTTTCACAAATATATTGAATAAAAATTAACAATTAAATTAGTCAACTAGTTTCGGGTTATGAGCCCATTATCAAGACTGAACAGAAAAATACTCAACAAGCTCATTTATAATATTGATTGTAGTAGAGGGGAAATTTGGTATTCAACTTGTTCATTTACGATGGGGTAATTCCTATTAATGGCACTACTAATTTCTAAAATTTCCAACAGGTCAAGACGTTTGCCCTTTTTACCTGGGTGGAGGCATATCGTTTTCTCGAAGTCGATGAAATGGTTAAATTTTATACAATCTGTCTGAAGAAAATTTCAATAAGGGAGTTAATATTTTAAAATTATTAGCAATAAATAACGGCTATAAAGACATCTTGATTGATCAAATGATAAAGAAAAAACGACATAAGAATTCAATTTATCCCTCACCAGTCATAAAAAGCGAACAAAAATATCATTCAATAAACTATATTCCAGGAATTAGTAATAAAATCATCAACAGATTATCACAAAACGGTATTAAAAGCATATGTACAAATAAACGTAATTTAAAGTCACTCTTAGTCAATAACAAGGATAGGAACAATATTGGAGAAAACAGTGGTGTTTACAAAATCTTTTGTAATGAATGCCCATCCTTTTATATCGGACAAACAGGCAGAAAAATCAACACTCGCGTAGAAGAACATAAAAAGTCAATTTTGTTTAACAAAAACACCACTGGTTTCTCAGAGCATTGTATAAAATTTAACCATTTCATCGACTTCGAGAAAACGATATGCCTCCACCCAGGTAAAAAGGGCAAACGTCTTGACCTGTTGGAAATTTTAGAAATTAGTAGTGCCATTAAGAGGAATTACCCCATCGTAAATGAACAAGTTGAATACCAAATTTCCCCTCTACTACAATCAATATTATAAATGAGCTTGTTAAGTATTTTTCTGTTCAGTCTTGATAATGGGCCCATAACCCGAAACTAGTTGACTAATGTAATTGTTAATTTTTATTCAATATATTTGTGAAACTTAAAGCCAAGTGTTTTTATTTTAAATATCAATATTTAATCATGTTTCACCAAGTGATAAGCGAAACTTCAATATTAAAAAACTTTTTATTGTCAGGTGCAAACAACAAGTAGATTTAGTCTGCCGTGGCCACCTTAAATCGTCCCAAAGACAAAGACTCATTCCGGCCGAGAAGAAAAAAACAATTCGATACCGCTGGCAAATTCCCGTCTCGAGCGGTTCCACTTAATCCGGCGAAATTGAAAAGAGGAAAGTCGTTCGATTGATTCGCCACCCCCCAGGTCGTCTCGACGAGTCTCTCATATTCGACCTATTCACGTTGGATTTTTTCGGTTCGCCAGTCCCTTCGGTTGGGGACACACGATATGTTTTTATTAAATTCTTGTAATGCTGTTCGGATGAAAAAATGAAATTTGTGATTGTATAAAACTTAGATTGGGTCACGTTTTCTAAAATGACTGAAGATTATTCTTCTGTCCATTTTCAAGGTGTTTAATGATTATCCCGGATTTTTAATGCTCGATTATAAACTCCGATGTTTAGTGGACTGTCTTACGCGGTTTCTTGAAAATGTGCAAAATGAACTTTGCGATTATATAAAACTTAGATTGGGTTACATTTTCTAAAATGACTGAATATTATTCTTCTGGTCATTTTCAATTTGTTCAATTATTATTTTTAATGCTCAATTATTACCTACGATGTTTGGTGGACTATCTTACGCGGTTTGTTGAAAATGTGCAGAATGTACTTGATGATTATATAAAACTTAGATTGGGTTACATTTTCTAAAATGACTGAAGATTATTCTTCTTATCATCTTCAAGATGTTCAATTATTATCTCGGATTTTCAATGCTCAACTATTATCTCCGATTTTTAGTGGACTGTCCTAGGTTTCTTGAAAATGAGCAAAATAAACTGAGATTATATAAAACATAGATTGGGTAACATTTTACTAAAATGACTGAAGATTATTCTTCTGGTCATTTTTAATTTGTTCAATTATTATCTTGGACTTTTATTCCTCAATTATTACCTCCGATGTTTAGTGGACTGTCTTAAGCGAATTCTAGAAAATGTTCAGAATGAACTTTGCGATTATATGAAACTTAGATTGGGTTACTTGTTCTAAAATTGCTGAAGTTTATTTTCTGTCCATTGTTAAGGTGTTCAATCATTATCTTCAATTTTCAGTGGACTATCTCACGCGGTTTCTTGAAAATGTGCAAAGTGGACTTGTATAAAACTTAGATTGGGTTTTGGTTTCCTGAAATAGAATGAAGATATTATGATTATGTAAAACAGATTGGGTGTAATAGACTGAAGAAATTTCAATCTAGTCAAATTTTTAAGGTTTTCAATTAGTACATCCAATGGTTAGTGGACTATCTTACTCGATTTCTTGCAAATGTGTAAATTGAACATATAATTATATAAAACATAGATTGGGCTACATTTTTTAAAATAGATAAAAGATATTTTCTTTCATTGTTTCAGCGTTTTTTATGGTCTACCCCATTTCAGGAATTTTATTCTTCAGTTTGATTTTAAAATGTTCAATTATTACTAAGTGGACTATCTTACTCGGTTTCATGAAAATGTACTAAATGAACTCTTAATTAGTATATTGCACGTAGATTGGGTTACAATTTATATAATAGAGAATAGACTAAAAATATATTTTATTAATTCAGTGTTTTTCTATGGTTTTCTCCCATTTGTGGAATGATTTTCTGAAAATGTGCGTTCATATCTTTGATATTCTTTCAACACCAACGTTCATTTCTTGTAAAAGGACAGCCTATATGTAAGGGTTAATTTGATTGTATTTTGTTTTTTGTATGAATAATGGGCTCTTATTCTATTCTTATGCTTATCTTGTATTTATTATTTTCAGGCCGACGCGTCGGTAAACATGGCGGAGAGCTACTTCAGAGCGGCGAGCATGGACTACATCTACTTAATACAAGAATTTCATGAGCGAAAAAAGTTCGAATTCGTGGAAACTTTGCTTAGCTTTCTTTTTGGATGGTTGACTTTTTATCATCAGGTGAGTGCGGAACGTTTACCACTTGGAAAATTCGAATATGAACTCCCTTAGGAAATCTCGCTCTATACCGACGTTTCGGAAATTAATCTTACAATTTTTCAGGGTCATGAGGTGGCCAACGATTTCCGTCCGTTTATGGTAGATTTGCAGACGAAAATTCAGAAGACGCGGACGAATTTCAACGACTACCAGGAAAAACTGAAGACGCGCATGGCAGAAGTCAAGAAACAGTGTCTTGAAGAGCCTATCAGAAATGCGAAGGGCTGCAAAATCGGATATTTGTACCTGTTAGAAAAAAGTAAGTTCAATTCAGGCGCAAAATATCGAACACTACAGATACTGGTGTACCCCAAGGATCTGTTCTTGGGCCGGAACTTTTTTCGCAATGAATAAATCACACAAATAGGAAGCTGATTGTCGAAGTTAGCTGTTCAGCAATTCGATTATATTGAACGAACAACTTATAACTGAAGAATGAAATAATTTCAGGTTCAAGCCGAAGCTGCTTCTGTTGAATCAAAGATGGTTTCATGAGAGCTTTTCCTTGATTTCTATACTACTCTAAATACTCGTGAGAATATACCGTTTTAGAGCTTAACTAATTGCCTCATAACCTTTTTGCTGCATTTCAAGTTTTCGCATTATGAAATCGAGATTGTTTTTTACTAATCTATCATTGCACTGTATCCAAAGTTAACGGTGAGGGGCGGGAGGAGTGTTTTTTACATGCGTTTCATACTTCCTGGACCACTAGTTTTGAAGATGCATATATTTTTGTCCCGCTATATTTTGGAACTTTCATTCGGACCAAATAAGCTTAAATTTGGTATCTGGAGTTGTTTTTGGGGCAGAACCAACGAAGTTTGGGTAATTTAAGTCATAATTTTGGCAGAAGATAAAGGGAATCATTATAAACTATATTTCTGAAAACTTAGCTCTCAAGGACTTTTTGGATTGGGTATGGAGGGAAAAGGACGGTTTTTGGAGAATTTTTGCTTTACCACAGCCCCCCGAAATTGAATTAGAGAGTTGAAAATTTGTGAGTGCAGTGAGTGTTCAAGTTTTTTGCAAGCCGCTTATATTTTCATTTATAATGCGTTTTTGCGAGTTTTTCATTATTGCTGATCTCTACAGCTCCTCCAAATTATGTCAGAAGGCGAAATATTTGTTTGTGAATTCAGTTGATCTTACCTTTTTCTAGTTTCAAAACGTTTCTTCTACTACCGCCATTTTTATGAAGAAATTTGAGGAAAGATGAAAATGCGATCTTAGTAACAAAGCTCCGCCTTTTTCGTCATTATAACTAGCTAGTCTTCCAAAACTCTGCTTTGTGTCATTATAGCGTGGTCAAAGTACACATATAGCTTCACAAAAAGGAAAAACCTCTAGAAATTTCGAATTCAAGTATTCAAAAGGATTGTGTTTAATATAAAAGAATCTTTACAAAAATAGGTAAGCAATTTTCCGGAAAATTGTCGAGTGAAATTTTTTGTTTGTTTTTCCACTCTTATTGTTTAAATATTAAACACACGGAAAAATGTCAAAATAGAAATTTGTAGCTGATGCATTGATGTACAAAATATGTCTGAAAAGTTTTTCTGTAAATTGCAAAGTTTACGAGATAAATTGATTTCAGCGGAGGTCAATTCGTCGGTGCGCGCGAACGTTCCGTGAGCCGAATTTATTAAATGCCCGATTTAAAAGTTAATTATTTTGGAGGTTGTAATGCCATTGAAAAAAAAATAAACCAATCTAAATGTAGAGAAAAGTCTGAATTTTTAATTAAAAAATACTTTCAAGTTTGAAAAAATAAATGTTCTAACTCTAAAATCCATTTATTTATGAAAAAAACGAGTAGTAAAAAGTCATAAACAATTATAGTTTCCTATTTAATTAATCATTCTCACAGCGGAAATTCCTTTTGGATTTAAGATTTCAAATGATCATGGAATATTATTGTTACAAAAAACAAAGCGATCAATGTTTTAATTTTTAAATAAATGCTTTTTAAAATCTCTTTTTTTTACATGCTGTAATTTTTTCTTGTTTTTTCCAAACTTCATTTGATTATATCTTTTTTCGAAATTAATATATTTTCAATGAAATTCAACTAGTTAAATACTTTGAAGTATATCATTCAAAAACTATTATATAGATTTTTTGTATATAATTGAATTTTTTTAAATAATAGACAATTATTTACAATAAGTACTAAAAGCAGGTGTCTTTTAGAAAAACGTTAACATAACTTTTTTTAGTGCTCATTATGTTATTCAGATCTTTGCCAGTTTAAGAATAATGGTATATAGAAGTGATCGCGATATAAATGAACACACCTATGCCTCAGGTATGAAAGAGAGAGTGTGTATACAAAAAAATGAAGGGGAAAGAACAGGTACAAAGCCGTTGGCAGCTTGCTTCTACGCGCCGTCGGTTTGTGAGCCAACGCGCATGCTCTTACTCTGTGTAGAAGCAGAACAAATTAAATTTTAGTGAAAATTTTTTGTCTATACATATTAACTCATTAAACTACGTCGTAAAATCATCAATTATTCACAATGAATTTCTGAACCTGAAGTATTAAAACTCGCGGAAAGACTAATGAGCAGTAACGCTTGCTTTATGAAAAATTTCGTGTAACCTTTAAGAAAATGTAAAAAGGAAAAAATTTTCAAACTTATTTATTCACTTATATCATGGTCTGTTAATACTTAGCCCATTAAATAATTATATTTTTAACTTTTATAATTTTTTGATTAAAATATTGTGACAAAATATGATAGTTATAGGAGGTTTGCGTGAAAAATTGCTAGAATTTTCATGAAAAGCAAATTCAATGATAAAAAAAAGCCCGGGATATTCTGAACAAATTAATCAACAACAATACCTTACAAATAAAAAATATTTATCGGCATAAATACTAATCGAAACCACAAATGAAACTTTTGGAACTTGCTTATTTCATCGGGAGTATTTGGAAAATCGTATGTATCTTTTCGGAAAATCTAGTTACAAAAAAAAGTTTAAATAAATTTTTTAGATTAAATCATTATCTTTTAGGTACTTAATGTTAGATACTCAAGTTGTTCAATTTCTTAATGTTTAGTATGGAAAATTAGTTAAAAAAACGATTTTTTAGGAGAGATTTATGTGGAAAATCGGTGATAATTCATTAAAAAATTATTACAAAAAAATTTTTTTTCACGTACTTGTAGATACCCCAATTTGTAGCAAATTTCATATGAAATAATTTTTTCTACATGTCATTGTTCATTTTCTATCTTAAAATTAAAAACTTGAAAATTGATGATGTTTAAAAATACTCTTAGGAATATTTGGTATATTTCAAAAACTAACAAAGATATCAGAAAACTTTTCAGATAAATTTTGTAGGTAAATGCATTGCCTACAATTTTTGATTTGAACATTTTTCTGCATTTTCATTATTTAAACAATTAGAATGAAAAAATAAATAAAAAAATTTTCGACCAAAGTTTTTCCGGAAAAATGCTCACCTGCATTTGTAAAGATTTTCACAGATTAAAGACAATCCTTTCAACTACCTGAATTTGAATTTCCAACAGGTTTTTACTTTTTGCTGCATATTACGGATATTTTGTGTAATTTTACCATGCTATTATAGCTGGCGAAATAATTAGGAAAGGGGCTGAAAGGGAGGAAATAGAAACGATAACAAGATGATATTGCGATCAATTTCGAGAGCAGCTACAACAAATATTTGTTTGAAGACAATAAAGCTATTCCTTCTGTTGTGATGACTTACACAGTTAAATACTCTCGTTGGTACATTCAATTTGTATTCCTTAATAGTTTCGATTAATTACACTTAACAATGGACTCTTTTTCAGTACTTAGTCGATTTTTATTATTTTTTAGACTCTGAATGTAACCTTAAATTATTTGTATCGCCTGTAGTTTTCGACACTGCGGCTAAATTTTTAAATTTGATTATTCAAATAATGTTAATGAGAATATTATATCTTTAACACGCCTTTTGTTCATCTGTCCATGTTTTTCACTAAAAATGTAACAAAATTAATCGGGAAAGGTTTTGCAATCAAGGTTATTCGTTGCGTTAGATTTTCCATCACAACCTGAAGTGAGGTTATGTCGTTTTCGCAAAGCAAATAACTGTTAACGGAAGTTCGAGAACGTCAATTGTTAACTTGACGTGATGAAGTGACGTCACTTCTTTGTATAGCTACAACGCCGGTAAAAGCGTAATGAGAACAGTGTATAACAAGCTAGTAATGATTTCAATTCGAACATCCACTCGCGATGAGAATTCATGCACGATTTAATAAAATTCATATTTTTTCAGAGGCCTTTGGAACGACGTGGACCAAGTATTATTGTACGTATAATAAGGAATCGAAGGAGTTCACCATGTTACCATATAACCAGCTGACTTCAAAATCGGTAAGTAGGCGTTATTTCAAACTCAATTTTCTCGAAGTCGGTGAGACATTTAGCTTGGGAGAGTAAGATATCTTTCAGAATAGTATGCTTCATAGGATACCATGAAACAATTCAAAGAAAATAGTAGGCAAATGATGAGTAGTTTAGTTCCACGATCTCGAAATAACCAGGATTCTTTTGAAATCTCCACTGTTATCGTTAAATCCTGACGACGTCCATTTGGTTAGCTAAACACGAGCGTTCAGTGTTGAAGGTATCCTGTAAATTGTAGATTAGGACCAAATATGTGGACCAATAATGTGGATCCATGTGGATGAAGAACTAAAAGGGAATTTGCACTTACAACAACTTAGCAATAAAGTAGGACCTTCCATTTATGCATTGAGAATAATTTCGAGATATGTTGAATCGAAGCTAAGATTTAGAACAACTTTTAACGGCTCTAGAAATATAACCTCTTTTTATTCTATAGTAAAGAGCAATTATATAGTCTTGTGTGTAATTTGAAGTTTAGGGAGTCTTCTCTCCGTTTTTCCTAGAAGAAAGTTTTTTGATTATGTATGATCTATTCATACAACGTTGTCTCCTAATATTTCGTAGGAATCAAGACCTATTTAGAACTTATAACCATTTGCAATAGAGATACAATACCTGACCTATATCTTGAAATCTTCCTAAATGTAGGTTACCAACCAGTCAAAGACAAATTCAATTTAGATGCCTTTAATTGTTCAACACCCTACCTGCAGAAACTCAAAGGGCAAATTATTTTAAATCATTCGAGACCAAAATGTCTATACCTTATTGTCTCCAGAGTTTCATGAATTAAAATCTACTTTATATTGACACTATTTCACTTCGTTTGATATTCGTGTGGATATTGGTGGGTAGTCAATCCATCTAGTGAGCAAGCGGTTCATAATGCTGAGATAAGTGTTTGTCTTTACAATAACCGATAGAGCTGTTGAGTTTTGTAATGACTGGTCCTGGTTATGAAATGAGACACTGGTTCATATTATACTTATACACTATAGACTTCTCGCTAAACCCTCTGGCAGCGTGATGGGTGTCTAAGTCTGTCTATCAGAGATTCCCTCTGGTTTATATATCATTACTATACAAAGATACCAACGACATGAGACCTTGGCCTCACGTAATTGTAGTTAGTTTACAAACAAGTATAAACCATAACATTCTTCATCTAATTCGAAATATAACAATGTTGACACTGACCTACTTGTATACTTCCAGTCCAGTTTCATCAGGTATTGAAATTTACTGTCAACAATGCTTAGGCCAATAAATTTTGGATAATTATGAAAAAGGAATATCCACAACTTAGCACAGCAGCGTTAAAAATGTTGATTCCATTTTTCACATCCTAGAACTGTGAATCAGGATTTTAGACAATTGTGAATTTAATTAAAGAGGAATAGCGTGCGTTTATTGTTCGAAGTATAAATTTCTAGTTTGTTAAACTGATTCTTCGCCGTTTCTTACAGATATCGCAACCGGACAGCATGATACTCACGCAGTGCGTGCGACGCATGTCCGACTCGATAGACAAGCGATTCTGCTTCGACGTGCAGTGCGACGCCAAGCCGAACGTCGTGCTCACCTTCCAGGCGCTCAACGAGCAGGATCGCACCTCGTGGCTAGACATAATGGACGGCAAGGAGCCGACCTACGTCACGCCGTCCGTCGTCGGTAAGCAGCACAACGCCGAGGAGCGTTTGCTGGACGAGACGGGCATCCAGTTCCTGAGACGTTGCATCGAGACGCTCGAGAGCAGGGGTCTGGAGGAGCAGGGCCTGTACAGGGTGGTCGGCGTGACGTCCAAGGTGAACAAGCTGCTGACGATGGGCCTGGACAGGAGGAAACCGGACAAGCTGACCTCGCTGGACGATCCGCTCGAATGGGAATCGAAGACGCTGACGAGCGCGCTGAAGAGTTACCTGAGAAACATGCCCGAACCCATTATGACCTATAGGTACCATAATGCGTTTATCGCGGCGGCAAGTGAGTATTACTATAGTTTAGTCAGTTTAGTGAGTCTCAGTTGCACATATAACGATTACGAAAAATTTTATAATAGAAATTACTTATGGTTTACCTAAGAAGCTTTTTGAGTGGATAAAAAGTTTGCTCACGTTTTCAACGAACTCAGGTGGACCTCAGGGGTCTAGCCTTTCCCCGTACTTATTTTCTGTTCCTTTGCAACCAGCTGTTGCTTTGTAAAAATAGGTAGATATGTAGCTTTCTAATGACAGTGCTGCGATTGTATTATGTTGAAAGTCTATGTAAACGTGATTTCTGAGAAGGTGATACTGGCTCGAATCTCCTGACCAATATTAAGTACATCAATTAATTACAAAAAATATCAACTGTAGTTTCTCTAGAACACTTGTGGATTTCATTTTCTGTTGTTCATTTGTACTGGTGTAATTATCTAATTCTCTTAGTTTCTCAGTCTCCAGTGGGCAACTTTAATTGCAAAATGAAAGCAGTTAATGTATAATTGGATTCAAAAACCAGCAGTATCAAGAAAGTCGTTGGAAGGTTATTCGTTGTTGAACTACCACTGGTCATCAATGTCCTCACTTTTCAACACATTGTTACCTGTTTAATAATACTAATGTTCAATAATACTTCAATGTTCTTCAAAACTCATATCGGATTCTAAGTTTAGTTTTCAATATAGAGTGTAAGCTTCATTATATATCATGAGTAACATTGTTCCAATTTTTTTCTTCCAGAAAACAAAGATGTGAGAATGAGGGTGAACGATATTCACACGTTAGTCTACAGGTTACCTAAACTCAATATGGATGTATTGAAATTGTTAATTAAGCATTTAACCAAGTAAGTGAAACCGATTAATGAATTCTTCGAATTATTTTTAGATATAAAACAATTCTATCCTTATTGAAAAAAATCGTTCTAAATACTTATTCCCCCGCAGCGTGGCGTCCAAGTGCGACAAGAACCTGATGACCACCAGCAACCTGGCGGTGTGTTTCGGCCCGACGCTGCTGCGCCCCGAGGAGGAGACCGTCGCCTCGATCACCGATCTCAAGTTCTACAACGTGGTCGTCGAGGTGCTGATCGAGAACTACGACCGCATATTCGGCTCCGAGCCGGAGAAGACCACGCCTCCGGAGGATCGCCGCGATCGCTCGCCGCTGACCTACAACAACAACTCGCAACAGATGGGGCCGGTGTCGCCGTCGGAGCTGATGTCGAACTCGTACGTCAGCCCGGACGGTACGGAGGTGCTGCACTCTGCCAATTCCAGGAACTACATTTCGGGCGACCAGGGCGGCCTCTACGTGAGGAAGCAGTACAAGTGGAAGCCTTCTTACACTTGCGTGAGTGACGTTGAACTTTGGCTAAACTCAACGTATCATGAATATATTAACCCTTTCGCTCACGGTGTACAATATATAATGTTAGTGGTGGTTAACGGGTTCGAATCTGACTCATTTCAGGTTACTTCTGGCGTGCCTCAGGGCAGCCACTTGTGGCCATTATTTTTTCTGCTATATATAAATGATATCAGTGAATGCTTCAGCAAGAGTAAATTTTTGATATACGCAGATGACTTAAAGATATACTGCACTATTCATGGTCCGGGTGACTGCCTGGGTGTACAGGAGGATCTGGACCGCCTGGAGGTATATTGCCAAGTAAAAAACCTGAAACTCAATTTAGATAAATGTGTCTCTATTGTTTACACCAGAAACAAAAAATTTTTTTAACCATACTTATAAAATTAACAACACAAATTTAAGGGTGGTCTCCGAGGTCAGAGATCTGGGTGTGATATTAGACTCCAAGATGCTTTTTAGATCTCATATAGAATCAGTCATTAACAGCAGCAATAAGTTGTTAGGTTTTATTAAGAGAAATACCAGGGAATTTAGAAATTTGACAGCATTGAAAAAATTGTACTATGCTTACGTTTACAGTAGACTGCGCTTCGCATCAGTTGTTTGGGCCCCGCGGTAAAAAGTAAAAAGTAAAGTTCGTGTGACTTGTGGTGGTAAGTCTTGTGTTAAAGTTTTCAGGTCGCGCAATGGCCTCTAACATGACCTAACGACTACTAAGTAGCCGGGACCACCATCTTTACGTGTCTTCCGAAACACGGAGCGGCGATTAAATTCGTTGGAGTGGCCCGGGGATCGAACTGCGGTTAGCAGTCCACCACTCTACCGCTGAGCCCCGCGGTACAGTATATATATTAGTCGACTTGAGTCTGTCCAACATAAATTTTTAAGATACCTATCAGTCAAAGAACATACTCCAATTTTGAATCACGATTATAGCCTAATAATGCGTCAGCACAGTATGGTCTCCCTAGAACAGCGAAGAGATATGTCTCAAGTATTAAGATTTTTAAAATTTTTAAGGGACTAGCATTTAGCGCAGAGGTGCACAGTAAGATACAATTCAATATACTAGCCAGGAATTTTAGGCATCAGGAACTTTTTCAATTACCATTTAGAAGGTCCAATTTAGGACAAAATTCACTGCTGTGCAGAATGATAAGATCTTTCAATTTACATTCAAATAACATACAACACTTCGAAATGGCTTTAAATAGCTTCAAGATGTTGATTAAACGGTTATTCTTAAGAAACATATAGTTACATTATAAAAAGGCCTACATTTTTCATAAATCTAAATTCTAACTAGACCATTGTCAATTTGTAATAGGTATTTTCTTTGATTTCTCTTTTTTCTTTGTAAAGGGACTTATGACCCGCTAAATGTATATTAGTATTGGGAGGGTTTTGTTTGGATGTTTGTATCTGTGTAAGCCCCTAATTTGGAAATAAATAAATAATACATCATTTTATGTAAATCCTTAGGAATTTGTAGTATGCTTCTATTCACTTTACTCACAAAGTACAGTATTCTGTTAACATCCTTATTACTATTTTTAAATGTTTCCTTCGCCTAGCGTAGAGTAGTTTACCCAACAAATTTTTATTAATGGTACCTGTTACAGAGTTGTAGCAGTTGTTTCAGAATGTTGAAATGAGGTGGCGCTTCAAACTTTAAAACATGTTGTGGCATGTCTGCAATATTTATTGTGGTAATAACCGATACGTGTATTTGTTACTTTCATAGTGAACTTGCTGAAAATTTAGTTTGTTTTTTCTATATTGGAGTAAATATTACTGTGCAATATATTGTAAGTACATTGTGAGTAAACGGAAATCGGCAGGTATGGTAAAAAACTCCACGTTATTTAGAGTTCTTGTTATATTAGATTTATTTCATAGTAGATTAATCGAAAAATGAGTAAAAAAGTGCCGTTAAATGAACAACAGCTACTGAAACTAATTGAGGAGGGCCTCTATCAGATATCGAAGGGCTTAGTGATGACTATTATGGGTGGGGAGATAGGGACGTAGAAGTTAGCAATGATTATGACGATGAAAATACTGTAAAAGAAAGAAGTTCAGATGATATGGAAGGTAATTTTTATGGAAAATCTTTTTCTTCCAGATGCAAATTCCCTGAATGTACATCTAGGACGAATTTTATTTGTACTGAGTGCAATATACATTTATGCATTTCAAAAAAACAAAATTGTGATTTGATATATCACACAAATAAATGTTCAATTGTAACCTTATGTTGTTTTTCAATTGCTTTTATACCGTATTTCTTATATACCGTTAACTCACAATGTACAGTATATTGTACATATCACACCCCCTAAAATGGATGACATAAAATTTTTCGAGTACACCGTAAAATTGTAAAAAATAAAAGAGTAAGTTTTCCTAATTTCAGATTTTTATCTTGAAAAACAAAAATGCGCGAGCGAAAGGGTTAAACTAGCTGCCTATTTTTTTAATGATGCTACGCGTTAGGGGTCATCCATAAATTACGTCACAAGAATTTCCGGATTTTTTTACCCTCCCCCCGTCCTTGTCACAGCTGGTCACATTTGTGAGACTCCCCCCACCCAAGTGTGACGTCACATATTTTGCAAATTTTCATTTGGAAATTATTGAATGAAAACAGCGGTTCCGAAATCAGTTTTATTTCCATTTAAATTAGTTTTTAATAAAATTAACATCGAATCAAACAATTAACAAAACAAAAAATGATTTATTATATTAATTAAAGAATTTAAAACAAAAAACAATTGACTTTGTAAATCAAAGAAATTGATAAAACAAAAAATATTAATAGAATTATATTAATTAAAGATACAAACTTAATAATCTCTATTAGTCCATGGACTAATATATTTTTAAATGTGACGTCACGAAATTCAGGACCCCTCCCTCACCCTTGTCACATGATGTCACACTTCGTCGACCCCCTCCCTCCCCCTAAACGTGTGACGTAATTTATGGATGGCCCCTTATACAGAATTCATTGTTACTGAAACTACTCAGCTAATTTCCATAATTACCAGAAATTTGTCGACAATTTTGATTATTCGACTGGCTGTGCCGGGAGCATGCGTTGCTATGCTCCTTTTATCTCTAAGTAGGTACACATATACAAATCAGACTCATTTACATCTACAAAATGGATTAAATGGTAATGATATTCATTTGCGTGCATTAAATGAAATTCGAAAGAATTTATTCTTGTTCTTTGAGGTATACAGTTTCGTCTTTTTGATACAACAATTGATTTTTTCGGTTGACCCACTCTTCCAGATTTAATTTGGTCTGAAGCTACTTATATCAAAGTACATTGGTATTGGTAGGTGTGGATGGTGACCGATGCGCTGCGACCTTATTAGATCTATTGTGTCCCATCTTCTTCTGATTCTCGATGTGTTCTCGTTT
The DNA here is from genome assembly GCA_030704885.1 of Cynegetis impunctata. Classification (NCBI taxonomy): domain Eukaryota; kingdom Metazoa; phylum Arthropoda; class Insecta; order Coleoptera; family Coccinellidae; genus Cynegetis; species Cynegetis impunctata. The sequence continues at coordinate 466,781 of JARQZK010004357.1, read as the reverse complement.
TACAGCAGCCACTCAAGCCTCAATACCTTCAAGAATTTGAGGATTTTAAGGGGGTCTATTCGTGGTATTTCTTCTACAGTCAGCTGGTATGATTCCAGTGTTTTCAGTCTTTCATGGTGCACAGCATAGCACTCCGTCAGTATATGGTGGGGTGTTTCTGGACGTTCCTTGCAGAATCTGCAGGTGCTGTCCCCCTCTAAACCTAGCTTCCTTAGGTGTTCTTTGAGTCTGTAATGCCCCGTAAGTAATCCTGTGATTGTCTTTAGACTAGTTTTGCTAAGGTTAATCAGTGTCTTCGATCTTGCTCGGTTGAACTTTCCGAGGAGATCTTTGGCCTGCCTCAGTCCTGGAAGTCTTTGCCAGTATGTTGCTCTCATTGCTTCTTCTGCTTTATTGAGTTCTTCTTGGAAGTAAGATTTTCCAAGTCCGCAGAAAGGTTCTGGCCCGATTAGTGGCGTTGACGCACCCTTTCGTGCCAGGGTGTCTGCTTGTTCATTGCCCTTCACTCCGACGTGCCCCGGCACCCAGAAGAGGATCACTTTGTTGTTCCTGCCCAGATCGTTTAGTTTGTCTAGGCATTCACAAACCATCTTTGAGTTGATGTTATAAGAGCTCAATGCTTTGATGGCTGCTTGTCTATCGGAGAGGATCGCAATTTCCTTGTTCCGGTATTTCCTATCGAGGTTGAACTGAATGCACCTTTCTATGGCGTGAATTTCCGCTTGAAAAATACTGGGGAACTGGCCCATGGGTTCTGAGTATTTGGTACGAGGCCCAACTACTCCTGCTCCAGTTCCTTCGGGAGTTTTAGACCCGTCCGTATACCATATTATGGTATTCTTTTCCAATCAAAGTACATAGATAGAAAATAGAGAGATAACCCATCTATGAAACCGGATTAGTGAATATACGCTCCCTTCGAAGTAATTTTCATTTACTCCCTGAAGTTAGACAATCCTCGTTACCCCCGCGCGTAAGGATAGTTGTCTTCTATCGAGTTCGTAGGGCTATTGATGAGAGTTTCACTCCCGCCTGCAATAAGCTGCAAAATCTGCCTTCTGCCTACCTTAATTCCCGAAGCTCCAAAATCGTGAATCAGTTATACTTTCGATATTTATATACTTACTATTATATAAGAGCCAAGTGTGCATTTATCAACCAAGAATTACGTTTTTCAGACGGTGAAGACTTACTATGAGCCGCCTCCTTCGTCGGGGAACACCACGCCCAGCATGTACGGCGTGCGTGACGCCTCGCCCAGCAACGGCATCCCCAACAACGTGGCCAGAAGCGAACATTCGGCGCCGTTGAACAATCACGGCTTCCCCAACGACCGGCTGCATCGCTACAAACAGATGGTCATGTCCACGGTCGGATCCCAGTCGGAGAGCAATATCCCGGCGCTGCCGAACTTCAGTCCGACTAACCTGAGGAGCTACAGCAGACTAGGTGGGCGAAACGTTCGAAATGAGCTAGATTACGAAATGAGGCGCGCTAGAAATTTGTTTTCTATTCAATGAGTTTGAGAAAAAGTTGAAAATACCCATATTGCGTCAGTATTACCGTAAATATACTCGAAAACGTGGCTAGAACTCCTTGCATATTCACAGCATCTGTTTGGACGATTGTCCGCAATCGGGCGCATGCTATTGTAGTCGCAGATAATCTTATCACCGCCATCTGCTGGAGTTTCCTGAACAACTTTTCTAACGTTCAGGTTGGAAACTAACTACATAAGAACCTTATAACTTTCAAAGATTCTGACGTCTACTGTTCTTTTTGCAAGTTCGGTGAATATAAATGAACATATTACCGAAGGACCCCGCACATTTAGTTAGAAAAAATAACGACAGCTAAATTCGCTAATTTTTGGATATATTATGTATACTGGCTACCTACACAACATATAAATTTTAAATTCTGTTCCCACGACTGGTTTAGGATATAGAGTGGTCCAAATATATATGTCCAAAAAAATCATATTCATAATTTCAGAAAACATTAAAATTTTTACTATAATATGATAACTTCACTAAAAAACCGTTATTTAAAGGAAGCCATCCAAAGAACTACTTCGTGAATATTGTTTCGGACATTCCTAGACAGGCAAAACATGTCAAGCAAAAACTCTCGGATGAGAGCGAGAAATCGTTAAAAAACTCATTTTTCGTTTTTCAAGTCACACCACAGGAGGTAATTAAAGTTGTAAAGTCATTAAAAAATTCAAACTCCTCAGGGCATGATGGAGTTCCTATGAAAGTAATAAAGAAATGTATACACTTGATAGCAACACCATTGGCTCTCATAATAAATCAATCCTTTAGCAAAGGGATCTTTCCTGAAGATTTGAAAACAGCGCTTGTTCGACCCATTTTTAAGAAAGGAGATACATCTGACCTAAGCAATTACAGACCTATTTGCTTACTAACAAGTTTTTCGAAAATTTTTGAAAAGATTCTAGCACAACGGATGCTCCATTTTTTTAGAAAATATAAGGTTATAGCAGAGGAGCAGCATGGCTTCATAAAAGGAAAAGGTACAGATACTGCGATTTTTGAACTAACAAACACCATTCTTGAACATCTAGAGAAGGGTGAGATTCCACTGGCACTATTTCTTGACTTGTCGAAGGCTTTCGACTTGGTTGTACATGAGATACTTCTGAGGAATCTAGAAAATGTTGGCATTAGAGACAATCAACTTCGTCTGATAGCGAGCTATCTTGAAAATAGAAAACAAATGGTGTGCCTAAAAGTAAATGGTAAGGAATACTTATCCAGAAAACAAGCACTAATGAAGGGCGTACCACAAGGAAGTGTTATGGGTCCAATTCTTTTCATAGTGTATATCATTATGTGCAAGAGACTTTAACATTTCTTGTAGACCAATTGTATATGCGGATGACACCAACTTTCTCATCTCATCACAATCAATTACTGATTGTATTACAGGTGCGCAGAGAGTACTGGGAGAGGTGAGTGGGTGGTGCGACGAGAGTCAATTAGTTCTAAACATGGCCAAAACAGAATGCATATTGTTTGGAAGTGAGCAAAAAAAAGTAGTAATACCTAATGTCCTAAATATAAATGATAGTGCAAAATTTTTGGGTATATACCTGGATACTAATTTGAAGTGGCGGCAACATATCGATTACTTAAAGAAAAAGTTAAACTTGGTGATTTATACCTTGAGAGCTATTAAGGATCAAGTTGAAGTCAACGTTCTGAAAACTGTGTACTTTGCGAACTTTCAAAGCCTAGTATCATATGGGTTGATTTTCTGGGGTAGCTCCTCATATACCGCTGAAATATTTATCACTCAAAAATGGGCTTTGAGATGAATGTTTGGGCTGCCCTATAGGTATTCATGTAGGGGTTTATTTAAAAAAGATAATATTCTGACTGTGTTTGGATTATATTTGTATCAACTTATGTTGTTTCTACATAGGCATTATACATATTTTGAATCATATAGGAATACAAACAATACTAGAAGAACTAAATACTTCATCCTACCGCGCCATAGAACTACTCGCTGGGAGGGGGGTACATTGTGTTCGGCTATGAGGATCTTTAATGGACTACCGAAGCATCTTCGGAACTTGAGTGATATTAATAGTTTCAAGAAGAATATATACAAGTTCATCTTAGATTGTGAACCCTACAGCATTAAAGGATTTAATGATTGCTGTGGGGTATAGGCATTGCTAATTTGGTTTTGATTTTAATTATTGAGTAGGCTTTTTTTGTTGAATTTGTATGACGAATTCGTATTTACTTACACTACTTTGATTTGCATTTGTATTGTTTGTAATTGTCGAAAAATAAATTTATTATTATTATTATTAACTTGAAAATGAGCCCGGCATATACAGGCTGTTTACTCGATGAGTTGGTGGATGCGGCTTCAACTTCGACAGTTTTATGCCAAAAAACTCTATTTCTAGCTTCATTGATAACAAACGATATCTAAAACAGTGAAACAAAATACAGCTTCCTACCATGTATAGTTTAGAAGAAAAAAAAGTGGTCCAAAAGTTAAAATCACAGAATTTTTTTCTTTATTACTTTTTATTTGTGAGGTACTGGAGAGTAAGTAAGTCGAATAGTCTATAAAAAGTACATATCATGTTGAAACTGACGTTTTTATACCGTATGTTCATTTGTACAGGCATACCTCGTAGATAAAAATGTATTAATTATTTTTCATCTTGAGGTGATCAAGATATTAATTTAGAAATTGATGAAGCTCATCTCGATATTAACCTTGTTGGGTTGAGACTATTTTCGAGATATAAAAATGTTACAAAGTATCAGCTATGGATTCAAAATAATGAAGACCGAGAGTCGGTGTCGGGGTACTACTGTACCTCTAAATCAGGTCCAAGAACACTCGGATCATGTGCTCATGTGGCAATGGTGTTGTGGTACCTTGGTTATTCTGGTATGCTCCCGCACGTGAAATATCCTTTTACTAAAATTATAGATTCGGTAAACAACGCGATTTCAATTGATATTCAAATGTGAAAATAATTATTCATTCAGGATAGTAGACTTTTTTTGGATTTGGGAGTGATTTTTGATAGAAAACTTTTATTCGATCAGCACATCGAACGCCTTCTGGGAGATGTAAATAGGTTGCTGGGGTATGTCCTTCGACACTGTAGGACTTTCAGAAATAATAAAACTTTCTTGATATTATATTTTTCATTCATCTATAGTCGGTTAAATTTTGCGTCAGCAGTTTGGAATCCTCAATACAAATATTATAAAGAGAGAATTGAGAGAGTACAGAATAAATTTCTCAGATTTCTGGCCTTCAAAAATAATATTACCTACAATAATCATGAGTACTCACATATTCGAAAGAAATTTGGCATAATGGAACTGGAGAAGCGCCGAGAAATGACGGATATTATTTTATTATACAAAATTGTCAGTGGTTTACTCAGTGTGCCTAATATTCTGCAATCAATTCCATTCAGGGTCCCTGATATTAGGTTACGTAATAGTGACACATTTTATGCTCCTTTACGGAGAACAAAGATTGCACAGAATGTTCCCATTTTCAGGATGATGGCTTCATTTAACAACTTCTGCATAGACCTGGATCTTCTCAATATATCGCTCAATAATCTGAAGCGAAGTCTCAGGAATATTCTCTTATGAATAAAAAAATTTTGTCACCTATGTATCCAACTGTATTGTCATTATTTCTTTTCTATTTTTAAATTTTAACATCGATGTATATGTAGCTTCGAAGAGGCGAATACTGTTTTTTGGGTTTTTACCTGTTTGTATTCCACGTGATCATTAAATAAAATAAAAAAATAAAATATGTACTCTGGTTTATAAATGAACGTAAACGCATGACGTAACATAAGTGAAACGGACTGCAAGAGTTGACAACATTCATCGTTTTACAGTGCGCTTCTTACGTCCAGCCAGAGCCAATCAAAAGAAAGAATTCTGTTTGATGTCAGCGTCACTGTCATATGTCACTTGTCCCGCCTTCAGTTTAGTAAAGTTCTTTGTTTTTTTATTCTTGTTTTGTTAATTATTCACAATAGATGAATAATTAGAATATTATAATACGAATTTAAACCAACACAGGCTATTTACGATTAATATAATTTGTAGGTTATGTTGAATGTCACTCATCACCTTAACCTCACCCATGCGCAAGAATTCCGTTCCGTCGAATTATAAATTGTAAAATTTTGTACAGTCCGTTTGTTACGTATTCAGTGCGTCTACGTTTACAGTCCGTCAAACTATAAATCCAGCTTTAATTCTCTAACAAGATTCTCATTTCAGGTCCAAACAGTTCGAGCAGTTCCAACGAATCGATATCCTCGACTACCAAAGAGGGAACCAACAGTTTTCCCCCCAACGCGCAAAAAAAGGCGGAACGTACTAGCTACAATGCCTACCCGAAAAGTACTAGAACCCCCGGCAATGTGTAAGTTACCTTAATAAATGGCAGTTATTGTGTCGATTGAAATGGATTGAATATAGGTGGTTCTGCATTTTTCACTCGCACTGATTGACTAATCGAAATAAACTAATATTCTAATGACAAGTTGAGAGAACAGTCCAAATTTAAGATTGTAAATTAGACCGTTGAAACAAAACTGAACTAAAGGTTTCAACCTATCGAGCTTTGATATTATAAGAGTTATTTGCAGAGAAAAACTGTTGCCATAAGTTTTACAGAAATTTGTGCCTCACAAAAGTAAGGATTGCATCTTGTTGCACAAAAATTGATTCTAGTCGAAAAAAAATTTAGGCCCAATGAAAAAACATCTTGGAAAAAATTCTCATTAATTTTTTTTATATGTCTACATTTCAAATACAAGAAGTAGATGGAAATCTTAAATTTTCTTTTTAGCTAATTTCGAGTAAATAGTCGGGGCAAACTAACATAATTTTAATCAGAATACGAAAAATAGAAACCAGAACTAGCCCAACGGGAAATGGTTGGGGGGGTTACTAACATGAAAAAAAAATAAATGCAGTTACTGACCTTGGGGACTAACTTAAGGGGAGGGGGTAAAGTGAAAAAAATTCAAAGTCAATAGTTTGGATGCGTATTACGAGAAAATTTGACGTCGGAGATAAAAATGTTCAACAGCAAAGTTATAGGTGATAAAAAGATCTTTCATTTTTGTTAAGGGCACTATTCATCATGACCTCAAAATTATCGAGAAATTTAAAAATTTTCCAAAAAATAATAAAATTTTCGTTTTTATATTATAACTTTTATAAAAATTAATGAATTGTTATGAAACTTGGTGAAAAGATACCTTTATATATTATAAATAACCAAAATAATTTTCAAGAGAAAATAATGGAAAATTTTTTATTTTGAATTTTTTTTTTTTAAAAAGTCCTTTTTTCAGACGAAAATTGTATGGTGGAAAATCATCGTAAATAGATTTTTCAAAGCTCATTTTGTTTGTTTTTTCGTCTACTTTTTGATAAATCAGAGACACAATATAGCTTTCATTTAAGAATATGCTAAAAAATGCAAAAAACGAAAAAAGTCAATTTTGAAAAAAAAAATTTTCAGTAATTGTTGATAATTTTGTTTAAATTTCAAAAAAATGTTAAAATTAATTTCACCAATCGATTCTACGTGAAAAAATATTCAAGAAACTGTATTTTGTTGTAAAAATTACTCCAATATTTAGGGGTGGTAAAGGGTTGCTTCTGGAGGGTGAATGAAATAATGATCGTTCTCATGCAATTTTCGGCTAAAATTGACGTTAAACAAAAAATTAGTAATCAATAAAAGTTGTAGATTTTGAAAAATTCTTCAAGTTTTGTAGAAGTCATTTTTACCATAACCTCAAAATTTTAAAAAAAATGTATTTTTTTACATTTTTTACTTTTTTAAACTTTCTTATTATTTCTTTTCTTCTTATTTTTGTGTACTTAGTAGACAAAATGTGTGGTTTCTATTTTTCCGTGCTCAAATTTAGTTTGCCCCGACTAAAACTATAACAATATGAAATAACATAATATAAAGCTTTACATTATATAGATATTGGATTGAACTTATGCTTTAGTATTTGGTGAATATTAATTTTATTTTTCCTGTCGTATATTTGGAAGATACTATTAAATGTTTTATTCATCCAATATCTATGAGTACATAAATTAAATTTGTTTTTTACCTAATCAATTCCGTTGTTCTCCATGTCATTTGAGTAGTTACGTTTTGGTTTGACACAATAGTACTAATATACACTTTGAATGTCTCTGCCGGAATAGGACTATGGCTAAGGACCCTAACTCTCCTTCTAACACTTCAGGAAAACCTAACTCCTTGAATAGGGTGAGGTAAGGACACCTACACTTTTCACGCACTGCTTTTCAGTCAACTTCTGCTTTTGCTTTTCTGCATCTTTCTATTTTTACATTCTTGAAGCTGTAGATAAGGGTAAATAAATGAACCATGTAGCGTAGTTTTAAAAGCAAACGCGTTAGAGTTGGTCCCCTCCCTACTGCTGTATGGACATAGACCAATCAACAATTGTTTAACCCTGCTCTTATTGCGTTTTCTTGTAAAACGTTTCAGTATGCATATCATTTGGCAGGCAAATGATTTTACAGTTTTATCGTTATATTATGTGTGTAATTTTCTAATCGAACAAAAATTTTTTTTTTGAAAAAGCTTCTACGACTTTTTCAACTAATAATAACTCGGATGTATGAAGTATTTCTTTTGAAAGCCAACGGAATAAATAAGATACTATATAACTGAAAATAATTTTAACTTGATGAAACTATTCTGTGATCTGAGCAAGGCCTTCGATTGTGTCTCGTTTAATATTCTTCTACAAAAACTTGAGTTATATAAGTTTTCTCCTCAAAGCACAATGTTAATAAAATCGTATCTCAGTGGAAGGTCCCAAGTGGTTAACATAGGTGACAAATATTCATCATCTTGTGAAATGAAATTTGGTGTTCCACAGGGGTCAGTGCTGGGTACCGTTGCTTTTCTTGATATACATCAATGATCTGGAAGGTTGCGATCGCAGTGCTGGCGTCCTTTTATTTGCAGATGATACAACATTAATTAGACAAGCAAGAGATCTGCAGACTCTTAAAGATAAATTGAACGAGACACAATTGAAGGCTTCCGACTGGTTTACAGCAAATAAACTTAGCATTAATGTATCAAAAAACCAAACACTCGTTATCTCAACTCGTGCTATGGATGATGTAGAGAATGATCCCGTTAAATTTCTAGGAATTAATATAGATTCCAAACTTGTATGGAATTCACATATAGATGCTATTTGCAAAAAAATTGCATCTGGTGTTTATGCACTTAGAACGCTTACACAGAATGTATCTGAGAGGGCGGCACGCTCGGTGTACTTCGCGTGTGTCCAGTCAAGGATCTCGTATGGGATTCTGGCTTGGGGGCATGCGACGGATGCGGGACGTGTTTTTGCCCTCCAGAGAAGGGCGGTGAGAATGTTGTCTGGTATAAGTTACAGAGCCGAGTGCAAATCATATTTTATCAAACTAAATATCTCGACTGTTCCATGCTTGTACATTTTTCATTGCTTGGTGTATGTAAAAACAAACATTTCAAATTATACCACACATGAAGAAATTCATGCCCATTTTACTAGAAATCGGGAAAACATTTATACACATTTCCATAGATTAAATAAGATAAAGACAGGTACGTCATTTTATGGACCAAAATTTTTCAATATATTACCAAATAGGGTGAAAATGTTACCCCTGAATTGTTTCAAGGATAAAATAAAAACATATTTAGTAAAAAAATGTTTTTACAAAATTGATGATTACATGGCTAATGATCATAGTGATTTATAATTGATGTATTGATAAAATTGTTTGTTAATATTTGACTTGTGTAAACTTCTTGTAAGTAAGAGCACCTGTGATTATCGAACTGTGCATCTAAAATACAAATTTTCATTTGCTTGCTGAATTTTTGTCTCTGTCCGTCAACCTTGCTAGCAATCATTGACGATATGAGCCTTAATGTGTAGATGTTATTCAAAATATAACTGTGCTTTTTAGGAGAGTGCGAACTCTGTACACTTGTTTGGCTGGTCATGATGGAGAGCTGTCGTTTGAGCCAAATCAGATCATTACAAATGGTATGTGTTTACTCTGCTTTTTTGGGTGATGGTTATTTATCGAGACAAAATAAAAGTTGTGTTTGTTGACGATGACAATAAATCCTCTTACTAAGAAGAAAAATATCAATTGTGTGATCCCCAATTTTTGTCTGTGTTAGTTTGAAGGTATGTTTATGGGAATTTTCATGGGAAATGGAAAGATGAAATTTTTATACACTTTTCTTAAATGTCCTAGTTTTGCAGGAATGTTGTAATAAGGAGAGGATTTAATCGAAAAAAATTAAAGAAAAAAAGATGAAATACATATGTCATCTATACAAAAACTAACCACTTTGAGTAAATTCTTTATTAGCTGCAAACAAGCAACTCTCAAACTATAAATTCCTGCACTGTATTAAAAAGACACCTGGATTTCAATTTATTTTTATCTATAATTTTTGGACATCCCTGTTTTATAAAGTTCCCTTATATTTATTAAGTTCTGAATAGAAAATCTGTTGTTTCTATTTCAGAGTGGTAATCGTTTCAATTGTCAGATACGAAATTGTTTTTTAATCAAGATGCTATAAATTAAAGTAGAAACTCGATCTTGAAGTTCAAGAAATTATTACAGATGGTAATCTGGACACCCCTACTAGTGATTTGCGAGTTAAATTTTTGGCACCACTGATTTGATATTTTCTTATTATTCCTAATCCGATTTATTTCGCAGTGAAAGTATCACAAGAGCCCGGCTGGTTGGAGGGGACTTTAAACGGCAAGACCGGACTTATACCGGAGAACTACGTCGAGTTTTTGCCCTGACAGAGCAGCAGCCCCGGCTCGCTGACCAAAATTTCGTCCACACTCCGTCACGGCATCCGCAGGGCCTTTCACATCAGTCACGATCACTCGTTCGAGCACGCGTCGCGATTTTCTCTGCAGAGACAGAGTCTGGACAACGGCGGGACCGCGCTGCTCAAGGAGCACAATCTGGAGAGGAAGTGTTCCACCTGAAGTAGAGTGAGTGACGCGTGGGTGAAATTCGAGGACGTTTATCGATACTGTACGAAATTATTGGAATTAAGGGTTCTTTTGAACTGTTACTATCCATTACGAGCCTACGCTGGAGTTGTCAGTTCTCACAATTTTTCGTGATGTTCGTAAAAGTTGCTTAAAATATCAACCAGTCGTAAAGTCGTTTTTAAATATTCCCATTTGAAGTTTGTTGATTCGTCTAAAAATTGAATAATTATAACATGGTTTCATTCTACTGTTTAAAGGGTTTGTTTCAAATATAACTTCCCAGCTGTAATCTTTCCTGAAATTTGACAGGTTTCTTCATAACTTGTCCATATGAAACCTCAAGCTGTGTTTCTGTTTTCAAAAATTTTAATATTGTCCTCTGAAAACGCGAAGATCTTCGTAAGCAAGTTGTGACTTGAAATTTCATTTTAAGGGATGAAAATTTCGTTTTGAAGTCACTTTTGTACGAAAATGTTTTAATTTTGATCTGTATAATACCCCTCTCTCCACTTCGATAAGAAACAATTAAACCTGATTTCTAACTGTCAAACTCATGGCCTCATGGAACTTGGAGTTCTATTCTAATATCTTCGATTTGATTTACTTCTGTGACTGATGATATTTCAATCAATTTTGCTATAAGAAACAGACTACGTGTTGTTTGTTTTCCACAAAAAATTTTAGTACTTCATGAGGAGATTGTGAGATCGAACAAATATAATAAATGTTTAGCCAATATGACCTTTGTTGATCTTTAGGTCATCGGAGATTTAAGTACTTAATGATTACACAGCCCTTATAATCTTATATAGAAATTAAGTTTCTAACTTTGTAGTATCAATTATTTTTGATATGTTTATTACTGTATTTTATAATAAATTTCAAGCACAACATATACTGGACGTATTGATTATTGGGCAATTACAATATTCAATTAAAGAAGAACTTAAAGTTCAATTAACATTCCACGTTGTAGAACTTTTAATACCATTGTAACAGATACACTTTTAATGCAGTTTTCTTGTTTAGTGTAAAATATATTTACTTTTCGACATGTTGAAAATATCTTCAAATTGAAAGTTGAATGTCTGGCTATGACTTTATTATGTCAGTATTACTTGTTTTTAATTCTGTTAGTGTTCAAACGTATGTGTGTTTAAATTGGGTCCATGACTGGTAGAAGGGAGGATTTTTAGAGTATTTCAAGCATTTAACGCCTTTGTGTCATGCTTTTCTACATGGGGAAAAACCAATTTACAATATTCCAAAGGAAAGAGAAATGGATAATGTTTAAAGTAACCAAACATAGAATAACCATCCAACTGACTAAGAAGTATAGGTGCGAAATGATCAAGATTATGCATTCCAGTATTTTGTCGTACATGTTCCTAAAAGGGTTTGTTGTAACATCTTGAACTTGTATATAAATAAATTTCAGTATCCCACTTCTATATCTTATTATTGTATACTGAAATATGTCATGCGCCACATGCTTGAAATGACAGATGAAGTGTCACATTTATTTGACATTTAACCTAACTTAAATGGCACTTAATAAAACAACTGTAGTTGTTTTGTTTCAATATTACTTCCATATAAATTGAATCATAGCCTACTCAAGATAAGTCAGGAGTTTAATGTCGCAAGTGAGGTATATCGAATAATTTTTGCGGAATGACTGTTTAGTTTGTATTTTTGAAGTGGATATCAATTCTGATTTGAAATTATGAATCATGTTTCTAATTTTATAGCTCATAATTGTTTTGTCAAATGTTAATAATTTTCAAAACTCTTCTACAATTATGTAAATTTGAAGAACACATTTGCAGTGATCGTTATGATCCAGACTACAATTTCGATATCGTCTGCATGTAACTTCATTCTGTCATCTTTTTGAATCCTGAGAATTTCTTAGGCTTTTTTGGGAGATAATGTATCGATTGTAACGTTGTTTTAGTATTGAAATATTCTGTGATAGAATCAGACTGGCACAAGTGAAAAATATATTTCTTTATTGAAAACAGTTTGTTGGAGGTGTATATAGGAAATGAACTTGTATAAAATATCAAACGGTCCAACGTTTGATATGCACATAGAAAGTAGGTTTTTAATATGTATATGGATTGTTTTATGAAATATTTGTCGATTGTTTAAAATCAATAATACATATACAGATTTAACTAGTGTAAACTCAATATATTTAATGTGTTATCAATTATCTAGATGGAATAATTAGATTTTTATATATTAGTGTAGGTGCAAGTTTATTTTCAATTAAAATATTTTTTCGTAGAATCGGTGAACCGTAAGTGTGAATAACTTTGAAATAGTTCAGACCTAACCACAATATTCTGTTCTACAATATGTAAATTATCAGATTTTTATTTTAAAAGAAAGCATTGATGATTATTTTTTGCAATTCCAAAATGCTTTCCATGAGTTTTGAATTACTGTAAGAAAATGTATAAAGCATGTAATTGAAAATCTTTATTAGTTTCAGATGAAAGAAGTTGATGAAAGAATTACTTGTTTATATTTGCCATCATCTTGTCACATTTATGTTATGGAATATTCCAAGTATTATTTAAATATTAGCTGCTTTTTTTATCTAGAAATGAATTCAATATCTGCTACTCCTTTCAAAGTTAGAAAAATAGTACACATCAAAAATTCCCCATATATTGTTCATAGCAACAACACCGAGATCTAAAGGACTCGAGGCTGCCGAGTGACGTCACAACAGGCAGGCAGACCTGAAGTCTTCGCGTTGTCCGTTTGATAACGCGAACCGCAAAAGCAATAGGTTTTTTGAAATTTTTGAACGGCTTTCGGTTTAAAAGGGCACCAGTCGTCAACTGAGCCCTTCTTTGTACCCCATTCGATTTTGTTATGGAAAAACTAAATTTCAAAGCAAATACCATTACTATCAAAATTTATGTAATCAAAGTATTCAATTTGCGAATTTTGCATGACGCCAATCGGTCGTTTAATTTTCCACAGTAATTTTTAACGAGTGTATTTACTGTACAGGTAATCACAATTTTTGCAATATCATGAATTGTATAAATATTACATTTACTATCATTATGTAGATGGTCGTTTTCTGAGAGAAATTTCAAAATATATTGAGTAAGAAATGGCCGTTTATTATGAACTGTTAAAAAAGTTTCCTCGAAATCATCTAAAATTTTGTTAAATATTATATAAGTATGCATATAAAACTATTCGTACGATAACGTCTTTGGGATAAAGCAATTTTCCGCGACTGAAACTTTTAATAAGGTTGAAATTATCTTCGACAATGAACTCATCATTGAACAATGAACACATCATTACAGGCCCGGGAGAATATTTCAATCTGAATAATGTGACTTTACTAGTATCATTTATTTTGAACCAGCCTTTAGCCAGTTGAAATGAGTTTAAAACATTAAGAAACTGTTCAAAATTATAATATGAAGATCTTTTTTCACAAGCTTCAAATTCGATCTTACTATTTCTAATTGCATTCCCAAAACTTTTATTTTCTAATTCGCGTAGTTTTTCATCACGACTAAGGTGAAATTTAATTGTTTTTGATAAATAAGGACAAGTTGGGAGTTTGGTGGGCACAGCATCGTGTTTTAGTCTAGGAATTTTAAACTAACAGTTATATACTCGCCGGTTCTGGAAACAAGTGATTATATTTTCCTTGGCAAAATGTAATTCACAGACCCTAGAGAACTTCGATGGAGAAAAATTTTCCCGGTGAATAGCTGCCACCCATTTAGCAGACATCACTTCATCCGTTGGAAAACGGAAAAGGTGTACTTTTGGTCCATTTTTATAGTTACCGCGGCATCCCGGTACACAGCAACTATATGGCATCTTAAATATTTCGTTTCGGTGACCTACCACTACACAAAAATAGCACACTAATTAATCCTGTTACTACAAATCACAAAAAAACAAGGGAGAAAAACCCACGCGCTCCTGTGTAAACAAACACTGAAAAAGTAGGGTTAAGCGGTGAAGCTGAATTCGCTTATACCTCGCTGTGCTTACGTCACGCCACTCTGACGTCAGAGTCCGCAGTCCTTGTATTCGCGGTGTTGTTGTTCATAGTCATTGAGGATATAAAGTTTGGGTAGTTATACAATTACTCTTTTATTAAACCAAACTATGCCATAACACCAATTTCGATCATATCAATTGTAACTGCCTGAGAAAGTAATAAGTAATATGAACTAATTTGTGTTGTTACCAGACCTGTAAAAGTATGTGTAAATTACATAATATTAATGTTTACAAGTGAATAGTAAATAAGGAACAAACTAGTTAATATAATAATGCATTTTTTGTCAAATAGCTCCTTTATTATTTTATCTTTTTCTTCTATTCATTTGATGATTTATTGATGTATTTCATAAAGGAAACAAAAAACTTTTCCTTGCAATATTTTTTTAACCCATTTTATGGTGTAATTTAAATGAATTTTTTTTTAATTAAATGAAGTACATATTTTTGATAATAAAATTGAAATTTCTTAAATTTTGTTCATCTACGAATGAATTAAAAACTGATCAATAAGTGGTTGATGATAACCTGCAGGGGACAATTATTTCCATTAAAACTGAAATTATTAAACGTGAACTTAAGGAGCACAAAGATTCTTTAGAAAAACGTCGCTAGGAAAAGTTTTGTCTTATTTGTACCTCCTATTAAATTTAAAATCATTTAGAAAGTATTAAATTGAAGAAAAATTCTATCTCAATATGTTATTGGCTTTTATACAAATATTCTTTGCAATTTAATCTTGGTTAAGTTGTTTTTAAATGATTCATTGGTGTATTTGTTGTGATATAATTGATTTTTATTGAGCATTTTGTTATGTATATGAGTATTCTATTTTTGATTGATATTACATTAGTCGCATATTAATTGTATATATTTTTATTGAAATTTTAATATATTCTATGATTTATTTAGTTCAGGTGAACTTGATTTTTAATTGTTGTAATATATTATTTGGAAATAATATATTGTATTGAAATATGACGTTTTATTCCTTAAAAACCTTTGTTACTGTTTCAGGATATGAATTTACTGAAAGAAATGCTTTAATCAATAATATGTGCTACTTATTAGATGCATATTATTTAATGTTTATTAATTTACTTTAACACAGCATTCTTAAACAATCAAACTAAAGAAACAGTTACTTTTTTATGTAACTGAATTGAAAAGAACACTAACCATTAAAAAACAATATTTTGTTACTAACAAGTGGGTCCAAGTTACTAAATTTAGCGGTAATTCTACTACGTTGGCAATGCTGGTCCTGTGAAATGTTACTCAGGTAATTCCCCAAATTGTATGTTCTGTAGTACATCATATATAGGCATACACTTAACTAAAGTAGACACCCTGGCGCGAAAGGGTGCGTCAACGCCACTAATCGGGCCAGAGCCTTTCTGCGGACTTGGAAAATCTCACTTCCAAGAAGAACTCAATAAAGCTGAAGAAGCAATGAGAGCAACATACTGGTAAAGACTTCCAGGACTGAGGCAGGCCAAAGATCTCCTCGGAAAGTTCAACCGAGCAAGATCGAAGACACTGATTAACCTCAGCAAAACTAGTCTAAAGACAATCACAGGATTTCTTACGGGGCATTGCAGACTCAAAGAACACCTAAGGAAGCTAGGTTTAGAGGGGGACATCACCTGCAGATTCTGCAAGGAACGTCCAGAAACACCCCACCATATACTGATGGAGTGCTATGCTGTGCACCATGAAATACTGAACACACTGGGATCATACCAGCTGACTGTAGAAGAAATACCACGAATAGACCCCCTTAAAATCCTCAAATTCCTAAAGGTATTGAGGCTTGAGGGGCTGCTGTAAAACGAGAACACCTCGAGAAGCAGAAGAAGATGGGGCACAATAGATCTAATAAGGTCGCAGCGCATCGGTCACCATCCACACCTACCAATACCAATAACTAAAGTCTGCATGATTAATCTTTTTATACAATTTGGCTTTACCGTACTGAAGTATTAATTGATATTAAATCATGAAAGCTTAAGAATCCGAGCATGCGCAAGCGTTGTTTGCTACAAACAAACATTTGTAAGTGAAGCTCTGCCATGATATGGCAAAGAAGGATGCACAACACCCTATTTTATTGAGAAAAATAGATTATACAGGGTTTTTCAACAAGAGGTACCGGGTTTTGATAGTAAATAAAATACAAAATAAACTAGAAAATTTTAATATTATTACAGTAATCTTTAACATAACTTATTACAATTAAGTATGAAAAACAATATCTGTCAAATGACCGCTACGGCTTCTGTGACATGACACAACTCTTTTGGCAAAATTTGAGATTACGTCGCTACACATTTGTGGTGGAATTTCTCGAATTATGGTTCGAATCTCGTGTTTCAAATCCGGAGTGGTGCCTGGATGGTTTGCGTAAACCTTACTTTTAACATAGCCCCACAGAAAGTAATCGAGGGGCGTTAGGTCGCACGATCTTGGCGGCCAGTTAACATCACCATTCCGCGATAGGATTCTTCCTCTCAATTTCGTCTGCAATAAGACCATAGTTTCTCGGGCGTTGTGACATGTCGTACCATCCTGTTGAAACCACATATTGTTAGCTTCCATATCCCTTAAAGCTGGCCATAAAAATTCGTTTATCATGGCACGGTAACGTTCACCATTGACGGTAACCGCTTGACCGTCTTCATTTTCAAAAAAATATGGTCCGATTATGCCCCCATTCCACAAAGCGCACCAAACAGACACACGTTGGGAGTGCATAGGCTTCTCGTGAATGCGTCTTGGATTTTCACTGCTCCAAATCCGACAGTTTTGTGTGTTTACATACCCACTTAAATGAAAATGGGCTTCATCGCTAAACATTATCCTCTTGCAGAAGTCATTATCAACAGCCTGCTTTTGGAGTATCCAATAAGCAAACGTACGTCGCTGCAAGTGGCCGGCTGGCTTTAATTCTTGAGTTAACTGTATCTTGTATGGGTGGAGAGACAAATCTTTTGTTAAAATTCACCACGTTATGGTTTTGTTGAGAGCCAAGTACTGCGCACGTCGTGGGACAGACATTTCTGGATCTGCAGCCACACTTTCACGAACCACTGCAATGTTTTCCAAAGAACGGCATGCACGTTCACGTACTGGAGATTTTACATCTTGGACAGATCCATCAGTTTCAAACTTACGCACAAAACTGTGAATTGTTTTTTTCTGTTGGACGGTTATGGGGACCAAAGTAATCACGAATTCTGCGAAATGTCTTTATTATAGAAGACTCATTTTCATAATAAGTTTTCACAATGTAAGCACGCTGATCTACCGTGTATCGCTGCATTTTACTACTCGTAATGACTTGTGAAATGTCAGATCAACTCACTGTCATCAAATCATGGCACCCTATTATAAATATAATCTTTCAACATCAGGTACCTCTTATTGAAAAACCCTTTATAATAAAAAAACCGGATAAAGATGTAGTTTTTAGGAAGAAGCCTCCAGGACTAATCAAAAAAGATTAATGATCTCGCAGCTCTGACGTTGTTCGAGTTTTTTAGGAATATTAAGACTCTCAGTCTCAGAAGTTCATATACGTTTCTTTATTCATCTTGTGATAATTAATTATGCGCCAATCATGTAGAAATATCTTCAATTCACTAAATAAAATAAATTAGGAATAGGTTTTTCTTTAAATTAACTCTTCAAGTTTTGATTAATTATCTGGATAAACATAATATTATAACAAAGTGTCAAAATGGCTTCTACCCTGGAAGATCAACAGAGGGTGCTGTGTATAAATTTGTTGAATTTATATATAAACAACTTGATAATAAGAAAACTGTTGGGGCACTATTCTTTGATCTTACTAAATCTTTCGATAGCCTTAATTTAGATTTTTTCGAAGAAAAACTATATGCCTTGAGATTTCGTGGAAACACGTTGACTTGGCTGATGTCATATTTGAGTTGTAGGAAAATAGCCGTCAAAATAAATCAAACCCACTCAAATGAGGCAATTGTTAACCTAGGTGTCCCACAGGGTTCTGTATTGGGTCCACTTATATTCACAATGTTTATGAATGACCTACCTGAATATATGAACACGAAATGTACGGTTATATATGCGGACGATGTCTCCTTCGCAACTTGTGGCAATTCTCTTGAAGAACTGGCAGTTAACCTAATTTTATTATATAATAAGTTTAACGAATGGTGTTTAAACAATCATCTAATTTTATATATCAATATCACTAATGGATCCAACACGTCTTTTGAAATACATATTGAAAGAATTATTATGACGACTTCTGAGTCGGCAAAGTTCCTTGGAACTTTCATTGACTCATCACTTTCTTTTCAGGCATGTACTGAGCATATATCTAAGAAGATATCTAGCAGCTACTATGCAATCTTGCAACTAAAGGATATATTTTCCCAACAACAACTAATAAACATCTATTATGCGATGACGTACTCTCATTTGTCCTATAACGTTATAATATGGGGAAACTCTAGATTCTCAACGAAATTGTTTGTTCTACAAAAAAAAGTAATACGTCTTATCTTTGGGATTGATAAGCGAACCTCCTGTAGAGGCCTCTTCCAGAGAAACAAAATTCTAACTCTCCCCTGTATCTATATTTATAAAAATATTCTATTCGTTAAAAATAATCTGAATGAATTCATTAAAAGTGCTGACAGTCATAACTATGAGACAAGGCATGGCAGTCTTCTTAGAATACCGCCTCATCGTACTACTTTTTTTGAAAAGAGTCCATCCTACACTGGCATACAGTTGTATAATAAACTACCAGTCTCTATGAGAAAACTTCAAAATTTTAATGTGTTTAAAAAATCTCTCAAGGATCTCCTGTGGCAATTATCATTTTATAGCCTTGATGAATTTATGGAATGTAGCTTTTGATGTTTTTTTATACCCTTTTATGTGATTTATTTCAATGTATTGTCTTTTCTCCACTGACTTTTCCAATATCATGTAAATGGTCTGAATGGAATAAAAAATTATTATTATTTGCACTTCGTGTATTGCCACCTTAACGCTGCGGTTCAACAAACCTAGAGCTTGGAGTGCGGAATATTTGAAGACGAATGCTCTTTATTGTCTTCATCGAAATTCGATGCCGGTCAGAACTGTTTTATATTTTCATTCTGCCAGTTGTCGGCGTTCTTTCAGATAGCTCTGACTATTCTGTTGGTACACATTCTCAAATAAAATGCAAATATTCAATATCACGACCAACCGGTTCTGGGTTCTCTCTGCTGATAGTACAGTTGGTGGGGTCACCATAGGAGCAGGTTTCCTTCGTTTCATTTTCTCGATATATTTTTCCCAGTGATTCGCAGCTAATCAACAAATCACCGTTTGCTTAATCATCAAACTTTGTTGTTCAAACATGATCTAATACGCAAAATTTTATTAAATTATCCGAGAGGGTGATGTATTTGTTGTGGTGAAGTCCTAACAAGATTCGTTTTCAATTAATTTAATTCGATTTCTAATTCGAAACAACTCGAATAATAACGACAAAGTATAGTGATTGTTGTTGTGATTGGATCTTTATTATTTTTAAATAAAGTAATTTAATATGAATATATTAAAATATGTGTAGAATTATATTTTGGATAAGATAATGCAGTGTTTTCTGACCTATGACACAAGAAACCTCGAATGACATTCTGAGGAGAATATGAATCACTCTGAACAGATTGGAATAACAAGAGCTTCCAGGATGAAGTTATTATTTCTTTTTGTTATTATTTTGGCAACTGATATAGAAGCTGTGTGTAGACCACGTGAGTAAAGTAGTTAGTTTATTGTTAGGGTACCTACAAAATTATTGTTAAGCATTCATATTTAAGTGATCAGATGTTTATTAAATAAAATCTCAGCGATATTTTTGGAATCTTCTAGATTCTGTAACTTTCTAACTGAAATAATATCATTGAATCAGTATAACGCACTATGAAATAAAAAAGTTTTAAATTCACGCCATATAGAGAAAATTATATTCAACTGTGTTATTTGGCAAAAAGAGAATTTTTTAATGATCAGATGTTTATTAAATATTTTCTCGATTCTGTAACTTTCTAACTGAAATAGTATCATCGAATCAGTATAACGCACTATGAAATAAAAAAGTTTTAAATTCACGCAATATAGAGTAAATTATATTCAATTGTGTTACTTGTCAAAAAGGCAATTTTTGTTGAATATCGAATAATATGTCGTTTCAAGAGTTGTTTGGTATACATATTTCGATTTTACAATCCATATGACATTTTGACACAAAATAGTGGTCAGAATTAAAAAGGGGGTAGACATTGAAAATTATTGTGAAAATCGACTATTTAATATTTCTCTTTAGAAGTTTTCAGGTTTACAGATTCCGATTTTATGTACTATATGATAATTTAATACAATAATATGAAGGGAGGGGTTAAAAATTAACTCTTGTTGAAAAATTCAAGTAGTTTCTAAGTTACCATAAGTTGTTGCTATTAAGAATAATAATATTGCCCAAAAAAAAGTTTGAAAAGGCTAGTTAATGTGATGTGGATTGGTTCAATTTGCAGCGGTTTCTTTATGTGAAATCTTCTATTTAGGAAAACCGATGAAAAGCGTATAAACAATAAAAAACTATAAGAAAATGAAAAAAAGAACTATAAATGTATATAGCAAAGGAATCTTATTATATAATAAATTTTGGGATAATTTATCGACGGTATGAAGTCAAACTCAGTAAAAATAATAATTACGTATGCTATAACATATCAATTATCCAGGGCGTCTACATCCTTGAAAAACCTGGAAGTCCTGGAATTCTTAGGGAATTATTTTTCTCCTGAAATATCCTGGAATTCTCAGGGAATTTTGGGTTCACTCAGGGAAGTTTTTTAAGTATTATCAGTTTTTTCCAAATTTGCTTTCTGCAAATTTAAAACCAGTATTAAATTGCAAAAGAAAAAGAATCGTCAAGTATATTTCCAGAAAAAATAATAAATCCTGATCAATTCTTATGTAATAAGAATATTCAGTATATTCTTATGTCTGACAGTATCTGCAAATGACGAAAGTTCTTTCAGAAACTCTGTGAGTTAAAAGATGTATTAATCTAGCGTGTCTAAAACATTGACAGAAAAAAATATAAGACAGGAGTGTTCCACGAGAGAAAAATCGTAGCGAGATACACCTGGATAAAATCACCTGGAATATCCTGAAATTCTCAGGGAATTTTACGTCCTGACTTGAGTAGACACCCTGTTATCAATCTTACACTTTAACACCTGGTTGAGAAAATGAGTGTATATAAAAAATTCACCCTCTTAGTAAAGATAAAATATTAACTTATATCTTATTGGTCAATTCCATTTGCAGGGTTTCACCACTGGAGGCCATACAATGGCACTATTCCAAATGATGCTTTTGTAGCTGGACTAGACGATGATGGAAGAAGGAACTATATAGTGAAGATAATGCCTCTAGATGAATATTCTTGGGTAGGTTACCGCACGTGGTATAATAATTATCTTTTCAAATTTTATATAAACATGTTATCTGTGATTTCTCGTTTATGGCACTAGGGTTTTCAAGTTTCTACGTCTCGATTTTTCATAAACCACAACGAAACTTTTGGTCTGTATGAAATTAAAATTTAAGGGTTTATATTGAAAAAACTCTATCGCAGCCATTTGCATTTTTTAAAGCAGGTTTTCATACCGTATCCAGTTTGAAAAATCTATTTATTCAATTGAGATTATTCTTTCAAATTCAAACCAGCTTACCGTCTATTCAGAATACCAACTTTGAACCCTATTGCTTCAACATTGCTCCCTTTATCGTGTAAATAAGATTTATTTCCTCCCCTGTGGCTCAACCCCCTAACCGATTCGTACTAAATCCAATCCCATCCCAGATGACATAATAAACTATCTACCTACCAACTTTCAAAGCTATTGCTCCAAAATTTTGCCGTCTATCACGTGAACTAGAATCATTTCCTTTCTTTGGGTGGTCAACCCCCTAAGCAAGTCGTACCAAAACCAATTCAATCCAAAAAAATCATAAGAAATACCTAGTTACAAGATTTCAATCCTTTTGTCCCAAATTAGCGCCATTTACTGTGTAAACAAGATTTATTTCCTTCGCCCAGGGATCAACCCCCCCAACCTATTCGTCTCAAAAGCAACCCCATCCAAGATATCATACTAAACTACCTACCTACAAACTTTCAACCCTATTGCTTCAGAATTGTGCCGTTTATCGTGTAAACAAAATTTATTTCCTCCCCCCCCCCAAACCAAATTTCAAAGCGAAAACCTGCTTAAAGCTCTCTTGAATTATTTATATTTTCCATTAACTTGGAATTTCACTTGAGTCGAGAACAATGTAAATTCTGACCTAAATTTTCAATAAATATATGACAACGATATGAAAAAAGTGTGTGTGCAATTCTCACATTAAAGGCGGAAACACATTATTGAAATATGATACAATCCGACAAAACGCGACGCGTGTTGAATAAAATCAAATCCTAGTAATTTCTATGACCAGAATCACACTATAAACTCCCGACGTCATGCGATATAGGCACACGTTACCTGATCTAGTCGACGTGTTGGGCGCTGTATGTTTCTAGGTAACAACCGATGTCACTCTGGAATTGTCAAATAAAGCGTACGTTCATACGTTGACACCCTATAATTTACTGAATTTTGGCAGAAATTTGACAAAAATGTACGAAGAACAACTAATTTCTTGTGTGTTGTGTGGCATCGCATGTTGGTAAGTGCACATTATACATCAGGTGTCAACACGTTTTGTCTCGTCGCGTTTCAATAATGTGTTTCGGCCTTAAAACTTCAGAAAAGTATCCTACTTGGCTTGCGCCGAAGCAAGGCATTAGGCGTATACGACGCCGTTTCTCTCGGTTCGGTTCGGTAAAACGAACACAACATATATAATATAGTGGGGCGACTACGAAAGTCCGAACAAAAGGGAGACAAAGATTATAGGAAACACTGTGTACTTGTATCCTATCTCTTGCTCTCGTAGGCTAAATCCTATTTATGAATATGTTTGTCTTTATTTGGTGTCGCTTTTTCGTTTCATATAATTTTCAAATCACAACGGTGTTAAAGAAGTTTCAGTTCAAAAACGAAAAAATAAAATATGAATGATCAAATTTGTTTTTAGGTGGTTCCAGCTCAGTTGAAAGAATGTGAACATCATGTCAATTTCGCATGGTGTTGTGGAACGGGTAAATCGATGAAAATTGATGAATTTATTGAGGTGAGTCAAAGATTATATTTAAATTTTGAACATTGAATCAAATGCCTCTTTATGAATTAAGGAAAGGATATTTTGCTTATTAAGTATAGCAATATGCAAGTATATGGAAAAAAATAAGCGAGAAATTATAGGAATGATGAAGATTGATTCACCCCAGAAAGCGGATCTAGAAAGCATGTTTGTGGCGCTACCCCACAAGGGGTGTTTAGCCCCTATATATGTATATATATATATATATATATATATATATATATATATATATATATATATATATATATATATATATATATTCATATATTCATTGAATTGCGTTACCTGAATTTATATAATAAATGGAAACTTATTTTTGTTGAGATGCAATATTTAATATTTTAAAGTAGATGTAAACATTGTGTTTTAGGATTAGTGATTGTAAAATTTTTTATATCAATTAAATACTGAAGAAGATGGTCATAGCCTTCGAAACGTATATTTTAAACTGTCAGTTTTATTAGTAGAATAATAACCTGAAAATATGCAACCAAAATAAGTTTCCAGTTAATATATATATATAGAGGTTTATAGATATTTATTGACGCTATATTTCCGGCAACCCCCCTTCGAGTTCATTGGGTAGAAATTGGGTATGTGAAGTGGTTTTCTAGGCAGAAAAATACCCTGAAAGTTGGACAATTTGAAACATAATTTTGTTAATTATTTTATTTTCAATATTTTGATGAAAACAATTTTTATTTCATTCATAAAATGAATTTTCTTACTATCCGAATTATAAAATATTACATTTTGAATTGAAAAAAAAACACACGTGTTTCATTCTTCCCTGAAGTATTTGTCAGGGAGGCGGGCAGCTTGAGTTTGGGATTAACTCCTTCAGCCAGATCAGAGGATATACTTGTATGTACAAGTGTATTAAAGATAGGTGAAACGGGATATTTATGGAACATATGAAGTGTGGGTAGGGTTTAGAGGATTAGAGCAAGCAGTGACTTACATTACCATGAGGAAACCTCTGAAAAAAACTCATGGCAGCCAGTAGTCGGCCCGGGGGTTCGAACCCGAGACCTCCCAAAAACTAACCAGCATGAAATTTCAATTAAAGAAGAAGGAAACACACGTGTTTCATTCCTCCCTGAAGTATGTGTCAGGGAGGCGGGCAGCTTGAGTTTGGGATTAACTCCTTCAGCCAGATCAGAGGATACACTTGTATGTACAAGTGCATTAAGGATAGGTGAGACGGGATATCTTGGGTATAATTTATGTCAACCTTGACTTGTCCTATACATATCTTGTGATTTGAGGATCAATAAAGAATATTATTATTATTATTATTATTATTATTATGGAACATAAGTTCAGAGGATTAATACTGGCCCAGCATTCGCCTTGAAAGTTTGCAACCATGAGGAAACTTCTGAAAAAAACTCATGACAGACCAGTCGGCCCCGGGGTTTGAACCCGAGACCTCCAAATACTAGACAGCGTACCTAACGTACTCGACTAACTAGCTTGGTAATTTCAATTAAAATACACAAGAAATTTAACTAAAACAACCAAGATTAGTTCAGTGATCAATTGCATGTCCAGCCATCTGACGTTATCGAGGCAAATGACTGACATTACTGATGTTTTAGTGACCTCATCATATTTATAATTTTGCATTTAAATGTAACAATTCAATTTGGAAGCTATCATAGTAAATCACCGAAAATGTCAATACATGTACCTTGATTATATTTCAGATAATAAAAATAGCAGAAAAATATTGAGTACCAGAATGACATTTCTCGCATTTTCAGATTTTATGCGCAGAAGATCCATTAAACTTGAACTGGAGAAAAGTTAGTCGATCCGCTGCTGAGATTTCAAACCAGTGTTGTTTTGTGCAAGGTGGTTACGGTAAATGGGATAATCATGTTTACAACAATTTCATCGGAAGAATTATGGTTAATGGACTCCTTTACACTGGCAGAGCGTATGTAGAAAAAAGCTGGGATGGTGTTCATTTCATGGACGGTTTGAACTCTACCAAATTGTCAACGAACTTCGAAATGCTGACTTACGATTGTCAGAGTTGATTACGAAATGAAGTATTTTTTTACGAGCTTTTTAGTCATTTTTGGAGAAATATATTGTTGCAACCAAATATTGAAGTTAATTTTTTATTCATTATATTTAAATGATACAAATTATGAATCTACTTACTTTCGATGTACAGACGGGTAGATTGGTTTTATACTTTGAGGGTTATTCTATAAAGCATAGAAGGAGGTAGTTTCAGTTCTTAGGCGGCTTGAACTCTACAAACATCTCACAGATCTGTGAATTTTCATCTGAAGTTTATTCGATATGATTTCGAAATTAAAAACTTTTGTAGAAAATTGTTTTATTTTACACATAAATAGGTATATTGTTTGAACCGAATATTTTGGTTCATTATTTCTTCATATTCTTAATATAATAAGAAACTAATGTCCAACAATATAAATCCCTAACGACACAAGTACATCCCCTTTACATCCCAGGGACGTCCTTCATTTGCTACTAGGACGTCCCTGGGATATCCTTTGTCGGGACATGGTACCTACTAGGGACGTCCCAGGGACATCTACTTTCCACCGAAAAGGACACCCATGGGATGTCCTTCTGGTATGTCCCAGGGATATCCCGAAGATATAGATGAGGTACATCCCCTGGATGTCCTGGCATTTCCATTTTCTTGAATAATTTGAAGAATTTTATGGAAAATTTGGAGAAAAAAATTCAAAGATTCTCAACACAAAACAAGTTTAATTCATAGAAGAATGTAACATTGTGTTAAAATATGATAATTACAGAAAACGACATACAAAAACTCATCCTATATATAGATATATATATATATATATATAAAAATATATATTATATTATAAATAGATATATATATATATATATATATATATATATATATATATATATATATATATATATATATATATATATATATATATATATATATATGATAAATCAACAAAAGAAAAAAAAAGGAAAAAACTACAAACAAAAACTCATTCTAAATATAAATTCATATGATAAATAAATGAAAGAAACTAGATAAATTAATCAGTTTAAAATTATACATATATATTTTAGGGTGACGATGCATTTGTTGTAGGCATTATTGCATCATCTTTTTCTCTGTGGCTTCTCTCCTTGGCCCTTAATGAATAAACTATAAACATAATATTCAGAATGTGTTAACCATATATTATTGCATCAATTATTTGATTCAAAAGAGTACATTCAATATTTCAATATTATACCAACCATAAATTCAATTTTTTCAATTGTTCAACTACACCTTATATAACTACACCTTATATCAACTGATAAAATCCTTCAAATGCTCACGAAAATGGCCAAAAGAATGCAGAATGCCGTTCTTCTAACAAAGAAAACAAACTTGCGCATTAGGTATATTATGAGGTTAATTTACATTGTTGACAGAACACCAAATAATTCAAACAATGTTGCCAAAAGGAATCATTTTCTACTTGTGAAATGTATGAGATATATTTCATTTTTCTCCATAATTATTTTCCAGAAGGAAAACAAACACTTTCAACATTTCGACGAGATTCGATGATTCTTATTCTATATGTGAGTGGATATCGAAAATTCCAGGGACATGAATGGGATATCCTATGGATATTCCAGATGGGATGTCCTCTGGACAAATTATGCGGGACATCTCTGGGATATCCCAATAATGTATTTGTACCGCGGTATATAAAAAGAACATACCTAGGACATCCCTGTGTTGTGAGTGTGTATATATATATATATATATATATATATATATATATATATATATATATATATATATATATATATATATATATATATATATATATATCTTGATCATTATTAGCAATAACAGGCTTGTTGAATCTCAAAAAAACTCGATTTTATTAAAAAGTTGACGTTTCGCCACGACATTCGTGGCTTTATCAAAACTCTTTGACGAATGTCGTGGCGAAACGTCAACTTTTTAATAAAATCGAGTTTTTTGAGATTCAACAAGCCTGTTATTGCTAATAATTATCAAAAGATTAGAAATAGTTCACAGGCAACAACAATTCGAATGAATATATATATATATATATATATATATATATATATATATATATATATATATATATATATATATAGTATGTTTTAATATAAGTGCGAAACTTTATAGTAGGAGATTCCTTATCGAAGGAGGGGGTCTTTCATGTAAAGTAAACAAAAGCTTTTAGGTATCCTTGAAAAGTTTCACGCTTCCAAAAATGAAAATGGGGGGAATTTCAATTTATCTTGAATTTGCTTGAGATTTAAAGAAATGGTATTTTGTGGGCGTGTTCTACCAATAAAAAGACTATAAATATTTTCTAAATTTTGTTGTTAATAAAGGGGTGAAACATGCAACCTGCTATACTATTTTTTTCAAGAACATTTCAGCAAAATGAAATTTCTAGGTCTAAAAATATTTTGAACAAAACTACACAGAGAAAAACGTTTCAAGTATACAAGTTCACTTGAGAAAAATTTAATAACCATAAATATGTTAATGAACTTTTGTACCATTACAACAAGTGAAAAAATGTTTCTGATATCGAGTTTCAGTGGCAGGTGAACCACGATTCTGCGACAGGTAACCTTTTTTTTGCCTGATATATTTTAATGAATGTTTTTAATAATAGGTATACAACAATCGACCTAACATTAGTATAGTTGCCCCTCAATCCTTGTTTTCGACGAGTGGAAGAAATAGTTCAACTGTTATTACCAGTTTAATAACGACAGGTGATAGTTCAGTAGATTTTTTCTGTTTCGTCATAGCTCGGCTATTGTCGGTAACCTACGCTCTGCACGCAGCGGCCAACGCTGCGGCGGGCGGCGGATGGCGGTCCTACATGCGCTTGGCAGTGTTGCCAACCGTACGAGGTTCCTCGTACAAATACGAGATTTTAGGTTTTCCGTACGAGGTACGAGGACACTATCATCCTCGTACAATTATGTACGAGATTTTGTAATAGGGAAATTTATGAAATGATTTTCATTGCAGGAAACATTATTTAGCTTAAATCGTAGGTAACCAAACCTTAACAAAATATTCTTGATTAGGTATGATCAGTTTGTAACTGTCGCATTAGTCCTCTGTGTCACAAACAGGCCACAGAACAATTATTTTGTACTCTGTGTTCTGTTCTTTTATGTGTGAACTTGTGAAATGTTGTTGCAGAAGTTAATTAGAGTTTTGGCGAAGAAGAAGCTGTTTGATTATAAGCACTAGCTACTTACTCAAAAATGTTCTCAAGAATTTATGTTTTATTTTAAATAATTAATTAAATTTTTTTTTTAATTCAAAGTGATGTTTCATTTTGCAGCAAACTTGCAAAAGTTAGTTTCATTATTCAAAAGATTCAATAGTTTAATGTGACTCAATTTTGGATTTAATACATTTTTAGATGCTTGATGAATGTACGAGGTTCGAAATCCGAAGTACGAGATTTTCAGCTTCCATGTACGAGCAAATTAATTCTATGGTTGGCAACCCTGGCGCTTGGTCAGTCTGTCTGTGGACTCTGTAGTGTAGTCACTAGTCTGTTACATTCTCAGATCGAGGTTCGGTGTTCCATTTGAATTTTGTGAAGGTGCATTTTAACATCAGTGTGATTAATATTTGTGTAAGTTTTGTGTCGCCATATAGGTAAGAAATCAGAAATGGAGTTTCCAAAGACCTTAGAAAAGTGGGGTTTGGGTATCTTTCTAGAAAACATATATTATACAGAGTAACAATGCGGCGTGAAGGTAAAGAGCAGTAAGTGTAAGAATAATTATTTTGAGTTTGACTATTTATATTTTTTGTACCCAACTGCGGGGAAGCCTAAAATGATGATATACCCTCTCGTGGGAACAGCTTAGACAAAGTTTTTGTAGAGAGTTTATGTATTGACGAAAGAATTATTTATTATTTTATATATTATGTTTGAAACTACATTATTTCTTAGTTTATTATGTTTGTATTAAATGTAAAAAAAATACAGGCCTATTTTGTATCAATGTGTATTCTTACTATAACCCCCATCCTTGTGTGCATTTATAATTTTTTTTTTGCAGGAATGTTAGTATGCATCCTTGAAAAAAGTGGACAGAAATGATCATTTTGATTCTCATGGGTGCACCTATTGATACTCGTAGACAATATCTACTACTATAATATTTCGTATTTACAAAATCAAGAATCAGAATGATCCTTTCTGGACTCTTTTATCAGGTATGCACACCCTCAATATTTCAATTAAATTGCTCATCTGGGATAATTAAATCCTTAATAAATGTTCCAGAGACAAGTAATTTATGGTCCGAGGGTAATTAATAATTTTTTCTGGGATAATTATAATCTTTAGTGGTGGTAATTAAAATATGTTCCAGACATTAGTGAGATATATTTAGAGATTATAACCTATTTATCTGCAACAGCATGCTTTTTTGCTTGTCGCAACTATAAAGTATTGAAAATTGATGGAACTGTTGAATAACCATAATCAAAGTGTTAACCTACAGCAGGCGAATAAGAGTTTAAGATAATATAGCAATATTTCAGAGGGAATTATTATAAGAAGAATAACAATTCTATGATACATATATATATTTTCTGTGTTCATGTTAATATGCTTTGTCATGCTCTGTGTAGCATGGACTCACTTTACTTTTTGCTTTTCTTTTGTAACGATCTCCTTGTAAGTTGTACTCAGGTTTATATTATACTTTACTTTGTTCATTGATTAAATATATAGTTAAACGCTGTACTGTGTTTTTACCCTGGATTAGAGGTTATGGGCCCAGATACTGTATTTTAATCTGAATAGTGAACTGAAAAAGTGTTGAGTAACCTAAAAAAATGGCGTGCAACGTGACCTCAAATATTCGTCCATTTGATGGAAAAAACTTCGAAAACTGGAGATTCAGACTGGAACAAGTGCTTGAAAGAAATGGAGTTCTATCTATGCTGAAAGAAACGTACCCGGAAGAAATTGAAAAGGTGCCTGACTTCAAAAGTAAAGATGCAAAAGCACGTGATATTATTGTTCAATGCATTGACGATTCAGTGCTGGAATTGGTTAAATCTAAAAGGACGGCCAAGGACATGATGGAGACACTAAAAATAACGTATGTACGAAGAAGCTTGACGTCAAGAATTTCCTTGCAGAAACGCCTTAGAAATATGACTTTTGATGGATGCAGTTCCCTGAATAGCTATATCATTGAATTTGATAAAGTGGTGTCTGAATTGAAGAAGGTTGGAGGATCCATAGACACTGAGGAATATGTATCTCAACTGCTTTCCTCGATGCCAAATGAATATCAGTCTGTAATAACGTCTATTGATATTCTGTTAACTTCTGATCCAGACGTTGTAAATGAAGACTTCGTAAAAAGTAAACTATTATCTGAGGAAGAAAGGATGCTAAAATCCAGTGAAGGAAGAGAGGTGAGTGGAAATGCATTTTACACTCAAAGAAAATTTTCCAACAGAAACAAAGGTTCTTCGAATAACAGTTCAAAACCGAAAGGCTCTTATGCAACCAACAAAGCACCGAGTAGTTATTCAAGGGAGTATTCAATGAGGTGTTGGACATGCAAAGCTGTGGGACACAAACGATCAGAATGTCCTCAGCGAAATAAATCAAATGCCAACGTGGCATTGAATAAAAATCACAATGGGGACATTGCCTTTATGTCAGATAACATTAGTTCTGAATGCCCGTCGAAGAAAAGTGTCAAAGTAGTTCAAAGTGACAATTCCGTATTTGCTGGAAATGTAACCTCAAATGAAGAAATTGTGATGGTAATCGATTCTGGTGCTTCGAATCATCTAATAAAAGCAGAATTTGGACGCTTTTGTAAAAATGTGAAGAAGATAGTCCATACCATAAATGTGGCAAAAGAAGGTGAAACCGTAACTTCAACAACTTCAGGTGATCTGCCACTCATCACTGAAAATAATACACCAATTATATTAAAGGACGTGTTCACCTGTGAAA
This sequence comes from Cynegetis impunctata, assembly GCA_030704885.1. Lineage (NCBI taxonomy): Eukaryota > Metazoa > Arthropoda > Insecta > Coleoptera > Coccinellidae > Cynegetis > Cynegetis impunctata. Next base: position 434,726 of record JARQZK010004357.1, on the reverse strand, counting down.
AATTATACCACAATCTACTTTCAGTAAGGAAGATGGTAGAGTCAGGATTGAAGGTTGAATTTCAGGAAAAAATTGTCAACATTTGGAAAGATGGAAAAATATTATTACAAGGTAATCGTGTTGGTAATTTGTTTATTTTAAGGTTGCGTATAAGGCAATTCCATGAAGCCAATCTAGTAAAAAACACAAATGAGTTGTGGCATAGAAGAATGGGACATTCATGCAGATTTCCTGTAGATGGTATCTGTGAAACATGTTTGAAAGGTAAACAGACGAACCACAAGTTCATGAAGCAATTACCAGAAGAAAGGAAGCCAAAAAGAATACTTGAATGCATTTCATCTGACGTTTGTGGAAAAATTACTCCTCCAACACATGATGGGTATGAATACTTTGTATCATTTTTGGACAATTATAGCCATTTTGCTGTTATATATTTGATGAAGAAGAAAAGCGAAGTGGAGTCATGTCTGAGAAAATATGTGGCAATGACTGAGGCTATGTTCAGCACAAAGATATCGAGGATTCGATGCGACAATGGAGGAGAGTATGTATCGATGGAAATAAGAAAATTCTGCACTGAAAAAGGAATTGAGCTAGTGTATACTATTCCACGCAATCCGCAGCAAAATGGAATTGCTGAGCGCTACAATAGAACGATTATGGAGAAAGCGAGATGCATGATCTTCGATTCTAACTTCGACAAGAAGATGTGGGGGGAAGCTGTTCTGACAAGTATATATCTGTTGAATCGTACACCAACATCAGCAATACCAGATGGAAGAACACCAGCTGAGCTTTGGTATGGTCACAAGCCTGATATGGGGAAAATACATATTTTTGGTTGTACTGCTCATGCTCTGATACCTCCTGAAGATCGGAATGGAAAGTTATCTTCACGTTCAAGAAAGTTAAAACTTGTCGGGTACTGCAACAATGGATATAGACTATGGGATGAAGAACGAAGCAAAGTCGTAACTTCTCGATCTGTTGTATTTGATGAATCTTTGAATTCAATGCATTACATTATACATTCCAACCATGATGAAGAAGCAACTGATGATGGCTCTGAACAGCCAATTGACTGTGATCAAGTATCCGAGGGCGAGCAGAGTATTGAACCCGATGATCAACCTGAGCTGAGAAGAAGTGGAAGAGAACGAAAACCTCCTGATCATTTCAAAGTTTTTGAGATGATGATGGCCTTATCAGCAGGAACTATCCCATCAGAGGTTCCATCATCATACCAAGAAGCCATAAGCACTGATGAAGAGTGGAAGAGTGCTATAGATGCAGAACTGGAGTCGCTGGTGGCAAACAAAACATGGGAAATTGTTGGTAAGCCTGCAGATGCAGTTGTTATCGACTCAAGGTGGGTGTTTTCGTTCAAATTGATTGACAATTGTTATGTTAAGAAAGCCCGTTTGGTGGCAAGAGGTTTTCAATTACCAGATTCAGACGACTCTAATTTTTACTCTCCAGTGGCTCGAATGTTTACGTTAAGAACAACATTATCGTTATCTGTTCAATATGAAATGAAATTGTTACAACTTGATATCAAATCTGCATTTTTGTCAAGTCAATTACATGATGTTGTTTATATGAAACCTTCATGTGGTTTGAAAGTGCCAAAAGATAAAGTTTGTAAATTAGTTAAGGCATTGTATGGACTGAAACAAAGTCCGAAATGTTTTAATGATTCAATGAATGAAAAATTATCTAAATTGAAATTTAAAAGATCTAAAACCGATCCGTGTTTATATTATAATCAGTATACTTATATTTTGATTTGGGTAGACGATATGTTAATAGCCTCAAATAATGAAGATGATGTTAAATATTTGATAGATGGTCTGATGAAATCCTTTCATTTGAAAATTTTTCATGATAATAATTTTACATTTCTTGGAATAGAAATTAGGAGAGAGGGTAATACGTTGAAATTATCTCAAAAGAGACTCGTTGAAAATTTGCTGAAACATTTTCAAATGGAAAATTCAAAATTTGCTTCTGTACCAATTCAGCCTAATTTGAATTTGAAGAAGAATACCGCTGTGAATCCTTCTAACGAATTTAAATATAGGGAACTTGTTGGCAGTTTGATGTATTTAATGTTAAGTACACGACCCGATATTTGTTTTTCTGTTGCTTATTTTGGCAGATTTCAGAGTTGTTATGATGAATCACATTGGAAACAGTTAAGAAATGTTTTAAGATATCTAGCTGGTACTAAAGATTTGGGTTTATGCTTTGTTAAAGGTAATGATATTAAATTAATTGCGATTCGGACTTTGCATCAGATGTGAATGACAGAAAAAGTGTGTCAGGTTTTTTGATAAAAATGAACTCAAATATATTATATTGGTGTTCGAAGAAACAACCTATGGTTGCAATTTCAACCTGCGAAGCAGAATATATTGCTATATCAGCGTGTATATGTGAATGTTTATTTATAGGTCAGCTTTTACAAGAGCTCCTGGACAAAGTGATTTTTCCAATAACAATATTGGAAGATAATCAATCTTGTATCCATATCAGTAGTACTCCTGAAACAAAAAGGACTAAACATATAGACGTGAAATTTCACTTTGTTAAGGATTTAGTAAGTAAGGGAAAGTTCTTATTAAAATATGTTTGTTCGGAAAATCAAGTAGCCGATATTCTCACAAAAGGTCTTAATCGTGTGAAATTTAATAAATTGAGAAGTGATTTGGGTATGATTGTTGTTTGATAAGTATCATGTATTGTAGAATTGAGAGGGGGTATAAGAAGAATAACAATTCTATGATACATATATATATTTTCTGTGTTCATGTTAATATGCTTTGTCATGCTCTGTGTAGCATGGACTCACTTTACTTTTTGCTTTTCTTTTGTAACGATCTCCTTGTAAGTTGTACTCAGGTTTATATTATACTTTACTTTGTTCATTGATTAAATATATAGTTAAACGCTGTACTGTGTTTTTACCCTGGATTAGAATTATCTAGTGTTCAATGCTTATTAAACTGTTTAGTCAATGTTATTAAACTGTTTACTCAAGGTTATTAAACACTTTAACAATAGTAGGTTGAGTATAAATATATTTATACATTAACGTCGAATGAACTACTTAACAGAGTGCCTGCTACAGGTATACCAGTTCAGGAAAAATAATTTACCTACCTACGCCATTTTCACGTAGATATTTCTTATTTTTTGAAAATTTGAAAAACTCCGCAGCTTCTGCAGATTGAGTAAGACGGTTGAAGCTTGGTACATACATTGAGTTCATGTTAAAATACGATAATTTGTGGATTTCGAATTGCATCTCGATCTATTTCGCTATCAGTACGCGATGCACTTCGCGAATTTTTTTTACAATAGAGCTTTGAGATTTGATGCGTGAATTGAGTTGATGTTGAGGTAGGTTCTTTGTTGGTTTCAACGTTTTTCCCCAACCACGATGTACTTGGCAATTTTTTTTTTTAAGAAAGTAAATAAATTTCAATTCAGTTTGCTACACTGCTCACGGGTGTTTTTAGGGTTCCGTACCCCAAAGGGTAAAAATTCACAAATTATGTATTTTTGTTGCTGCTATAATAACACATACTAAAAACAAAATAAATATTTAAGGGGGGCTCCCATACAACAAACGCGATTTTTTTGCCCTTTTTTGCTCGATATCAATAATAGCAACAGGTAGGCACTTGAAATATTCACAAAATACTCAGTTGTATTTTCACTTTAATAATAAATAATGAAATCTAAATAAAATAAATATTTAAGGGGGGCTTCCAAACAAAAAACGCTGTTTTTTGCCTAATTTTTCTCGATATCAAAGAAAAGTAATAATAATAATATTTATTAATCTTCAGAAATACAAAGCATTTATAGACAAGTCACAAAATAAAATAATGAACTACAAATTGTTCCTAATACTATCATAAATTTTGATACGTTAATGAACAAATAAACATGCAATAGAACAGACAATCGTGAATACAAAATACAGATCAAAAATGCAAACAAAAACAGACGTCAACAATTACACAAGCCAAAAAGTGTCACCCTAAATGCACATGTCTCATTTTCAAAAGAAAGCATCTCTGTTTTTAACCAACAAATAGTATTCTTCAAAACTATATACTTACTGGGTTATCAGTCAAGATATTTAGCAAATTGTTCCTAAAACTTTTAATAGCACCATCACGAACTTCCCGTGGCAGTGCATTATCCAATTTGACTTCTTCATTTTTTGTTCTAGACAGCCTACTATATGGTACCTATCACTAGCTGATTTTTATGTCTTGTATTGTGGGAATGAACGTCTGCTGCCACAACATACTTTTGTATATTTTACTTGACAAAAATTAACTTTTTATAAACCATGATGCCATATAAAGTCATGATCCTCAAAGATTTGAAAAAGAGCCTACAAGATGAATCCGACGGTATATTTACTATTGATCTTATTGCCAATTTTTGGACCCTAAATACTTTATCCAGATGTGTGCTCGCTGCCGAACTCCATGCTATTACCCCATAACGCATTACCGACTCAAATAAAGCATAATAGGTAGTGACAGCTGCCCGCTGGCTTACCAACTGTCTAACTTTTCTAATGACATAAGTCCTTTGACTCAGTGTACTGCATAGCTTAGAAATATGGTCACTCCAAAGCAAATTTACATCCAATGTTACACCCAAAAATTTTACATTTGATTCCTTATTTTTTCATTAGACTCAGTTTCAAAAACTACTGATTTTGTTTTACTTACATTTAACACCAATTTGTTAGATGCAAACCAGTCATTGGCCCTCTGCAGAATATGCTCCAAGATAGCCACCGAATCCTCTCCTTTTCCCATGCTGACCCCGAAAGTTGCATCATCCGCGTATAATATGTTTCTTATGCTTTCGTCATTAAATTATTCGGTAAATCATTTATATATACTAGGAAGAGGAACGGACCCAGCACAGACCCCTGTGGCACGCCCGTTCCAACAAACATAGGAACACCATCCACCCCAGGTAGGTACTTGAAATATTTACAAAATACTTAATTGTATATTTACTTAAATAATAAATAATAAAATTAAAATAAAATAAATATTAAGGGGTATTAGGGTACGGAACCCTTCGTGCTCGAGTCCGACTCGCATTGGGCCGATTTTTTAATTCTTTCAGTTCACTGAGCTCAACTCTTCTTCGCTGATTAATTCCCAAACAAAATGTAAAAATTCAATATCATGGCCAACCGGTTCTACTTTGCCTCTGCTGGTAGTACAAATGGTGGGATAATTGAACCTTAGAAGCAGGTTTTCTATATCGAGATGTTTTTCCCAGTGATTCGCACGCAATCAACAAATCACCATTTGATTAATCAACTTTCTCTGTTATTCAAACATGATCTAATAGTCAAGATTTCATTGAATTATCTGACAGGGTGATATCTTGTTTATTGACGTGAATTGCTGACAAAATCTAATCAAGAATTCGTGTTCGATCGATCTAATTTGATTCCTAATTAGAATGAACTTGACTAAGCGTAATAACAATTGTGATTAGTTCAATTTCAATAGATGAATATATCGAAATATGTGTTGCATTACTTTCTGAAAGACATTATGTGGTTTTGACCTATGACACAAGAAATCGCGAATAAGTGTCTAAGGATAATGTGAGTGCATTTGTTCAGATTAAAATAGCAAAACTTCCAGGATGAAGTTATTATTTCTTTTTGTTATTATTTTGGCAACTTATATAGAAGCTGTGTGTAGACCACGTAAGTAAAGTAGTTATAATTGATTATTTTTATTTACTTTAAATTGATCAAAGGAAATGTATTTAGTTTATTGTTCAGTTACAAAAACATTGTGTTGCACTCTGATGTTTTGATGATCGGATGTACGTATAGTAAATGAAGTCTCAGATATATATATATATATATATATATATATATATATATATATATATATATATATATATATATATATATATATATACATATATATATACAGTGGCGCACCCAGGGGTGAGCCATGGGGCCCGAGATTTATAATTGTAACAAAAGAATTGAGATTACAAAGATAATAATTGTAAAATGAGCTCATTTACTAATATAAAATAAGCCCACTGGTCATCATCGGTAAGTAATTATATCTATTATGATGTTCCGGATACGGGATGTGTTTTTTCTATTCAAATTTGAGGATTGAATGTTGTTTTTTACATAAATTTTACATGTTGGTTTAGCGAATTTTGTACAATAGGTAAATACATGTTTTGTTTCATATACAACCTATATATAAATTTATATTTAATGAATAAATTATTTAATTTCTTACTTAAATGTTACTTTTTTATTCAGCAAGAAAAAGTATATTACTATCTATTCTCAGACTGACTATTGTTATTTTCGATTTCCATCTTGCAACCCTATTGTGGATCTGTGGATAAAATTTAAAAAAAAATGAAATTTTGCTTCTAAGTCATGAGAAAATGAAAATAAGAATCTTGCCAACAAAATTCAAATTTATAATCAACAAATGAAAATAGGGGTTGATCGTAGAGGGGTTAAAATTTAGTATTGTATGTATTTTTGAACGCTGTATCAAAAAAAACAGAAGAGAAAATTTTGTCTGAAAAACAAAAAATTAAAATTGAGTGGTGGACCAACCTTGACATTCAGGGGGATGGAGAATAGATTTTGTCCGATTCTTAGACCTAACCAATATGCACACAAAATTTCAGGAGAAGTTCTACAAATAAAAAATAGGGGCTGATCGTAGAGTGACGAAAGTTTAGGGTTGTATGTATTTTTGAATTCTTTATAATAAAAAAAGTAGAATAGAAAATTTTGTCTGAAAAACAAAAAATAAAAATTAAGGGGTAACCCTCAACATTTAAGGAGATGAAAAATAGATGTTAGCCGATTCTCAGACCTACCCGATATGTACACAAAATTTCATGAGAATCGGTCCAGCCATTTCGGAAAAGTTTAACAAATAAAAAATAGGCGTTGATCGTATAGGGGTGAAAGTTTGAGGTTGTATGTATTTTTGAATGTTGTATCATAAAAAAAAATAGAACATACAATTTTGTATGAAAAACAAAAAATTAAAATTACGGGGTGGAAGGAATAATGTTATGGTAGATTATTTTTTGAAAAGTGCAAATAAAAACAAATGCAAAATTTGCTTATTGTTGAAAGCTAAGATTATTGTAACTATTAATGATATTTGTACTCAGTTTTTCATCAAAATTTTGGCGAATCTTTCATCAATATAATAAAACCTAAAAGAAAAAAGAAAAATTAGAAGAAATAAAAATACTTAACACGTAATTGATAAATTGACATTCAGATTTTAGAATATAATAAACCGACCATTCTGTGATGAATGAAATTCTAGATTCAGGAAAAACCAATGAGAAGCATAATAATGTCAAATAATTGAAAACGTGTCTGTTACATTCATACATTAATTCAATTCTACGTACAGTTATATCATAGACGTACACGCCCCTTCATAATAGATATTATTGCATATAAATTATCAAGGATATAAATTCAAACTCAGCGTAATCTTCATAACATATGGAGATATATCATTATCAGTATCTTATTCATCCATTCCATTTGCAGGTTTTCACCATTGGAGGCCATACAATGGTACAATTCCAAATGATGCTTTTGTAGCTGGATTTGACGATGATGGAAGAAGGAACTACATAGTGAAGATAATGCCTCTGGATAAATATTCTTGGGTAGGTTACATCAGGTTAATTTTGTTCTAGAGTTTCTATGTCAAAATTCACATTATTATATTGTCGAACGACGATAAGACATACAATTTGAATTAATTCTAATTGTCAAAAGTAATTTCGCTTTCATGAAATTTAGTGATAATTTCTTAAGAACACTGACATAATTCTCAGTTTTTGTCGGTCTGAAATGAGATTGTGAATTTTGGCTTTAGTTTCGATAAATGTCACTAGAATTATTTATAAAGGTGCTTCTAAACTCTTGCAGGCAATGTTGCCGAGATAATAATAATAATAATAATAATAATAATAATAATAATAATAATAATAATAATAATAATAACAATTTATTAATCCTTTAAGACATTTGACAAATGTATAGGATAAGACAATTACAAACAATTGCAAAATACAACAGCACTCAACAATTAAAATACAAACCGTAAAATGGAAAATCTATCTGAGAGTTACAAACAAAATAACAAATTAAGATCAAGGTATTAAGTGTAAAGTACAGAATTAAGTCAGTGCATTATCCAGCATAAACTCCTCCACGCCATAATAACCCTTGGATAGAAGCACTGTCTTGAGACTTTTTTTAAGTGACCTAGATTTCGAAAATTTTCAGGAATATGATAGTATAATTTAATTCCCTGATATATATGGGGTGGCTCCGTAGTTCAGTGGTCAGTGCGTTGGGCTACTGAACAGAAGGTCGCTGGATCGAATCCCGGCCGAACCAACGAATTAATGCGGAGCCACCTCTCGGAAGGCTATGGCAAACCACCGAGAAGTATTCTGCCTAGTAAAGCCTCTCTATGAAGACGTTCGGAACCGTCGTAAAACTGTAGGTCCCTTCTATTCGTGCATAACTGTATCACGCACAGCACGAATAGTTGTAGAGAGGTCGCCTACGCCCGAAACCGGGTATGGCACCAAAAGAAGAAGATATATATGGCTCTGTTGAAATTTAGCAGTTTTGTGTTTAGGGATAGTCATTAAAGCGCTATTTCTCGTCGGATAATTATGATCCGTACTATGCGTTTCAAATGAATTGATATTCTCTTTTATGAACAGAATACAGTTTAAAATATATATATATACATGGGAAAGTCAAAATTTTATGTCTAATGAAATATTCTCTGCAGGATTCTCTTGGAGGCAGATTCAACATAGTACGGATATTTTTTTTTTGAGATGAAAAAATCCTGAAACTATTGGTTGAGTTTCCCCAGAGAATAATATTGTACGACAGGCGGCAATAGACAGTGCTATAATAAACAGTTGCCAAGGATTCAAATGGCATAGAAGCCCTTATGCGGGACAAGGCTACCTCGATTTATTGAGTATCTTACTCAGATAATCCACATGATCACACCACCGTAGATTCTGGTCAACAAAAATACCTAAGAACTTCACACGTTTTGTAGAGGTGAAGTTCGTTCCATTATGACTGAACTCGACATTGGTTATGTTATCCTGTAAGAAAAAATACACACACTCCGTTTTGGAAGTATTACAAATCAGGAGGTTTCTATCACACCAGTTATTGAAGCTATTTATAATCATTTTTGTCTTGGTGATAAGTTCATCATGAGTGAATGCTGTGACAACTACTGAAGTGTCATCAGCAAATAAAATCAGTAATTCAGCATTAATATGCTGAGGTAAGTCGTTCACAAAAAGCAAAAAAATTAATGGCCCCAGAACGGAGCCCTGAGGCACACCAGCATTCAAGTGATGATGTGTGTATATTGACGAGCCCTCTGCTGCATTAAATGTTGTCATAATGGCTGGTCTATTATCGCCAGTATTGTAGCCACATAATGCAGCGAAAATATTGCTCGTTTAGAAGCACCTTGAGAGGAAAACTTATATAAAGGCTGATGTCTTAAAAAACGAATGATAAAGAGAGAAGAACAAAAAATAAGGTATATCTCTTTATTTTTTAGGTGGTTCCAGCTCAGTTGAAAGAATGTGAACATCATGTCAATTTCGCATGGTGTTGTGGAACGGATAAAACGATGAAAATTGATGAATTTATTGAGGTGAGTGGAAGATTGTTTGAAATTCTACATTGTATACCGAAAAATTAATTACCACATTTGATTCTTTTTTATAATAACAAAATTCAGGCATAAAGAAAGGATATTTTTGTAATTGAATATATATATATATATATATATATATATATATATATATATATATTTTATATTATATATTATATACAGGGTGAGTCAGTTTTTTGTAGCAGGACTTATTCCCATCTTGTGAAAGACATTTTTTTATGATGAAAACCTTATATAAACATATATGCTTAGGAGCTTCGTTTCAGATATACAGGGTGCCAAAGTTTTATATTTTTCTGTTTTTTTCTATAATTTTCAAAATAATTGAAAAAATTTGGCACATCCATTTCACTCCAATAGCTCAATATTTGGGGTTACTAAGCATTTTTGAATACCTACAAGGTGATACACTTTTGGGGGTCGTACCAAATTCAACCCTCTCGAACTTTTACGCGTGCCGCCTCTGCTTCCAATGAATCATCAATTTTAATTCTTTCCGTAATTTGGATACTTTTTGTTCTCTTGTATGTTTTTCGAAAACTGAATGGATGTCGAGATAAATGCTAAATCTGAAGAATGTGCCGATAATTTTTCGGTTCATTCAATGTGGCGACGGGCACAGAGCGAGAAAAATGGTGCATTTTGCATTTCAAATACCTACTAACTAACCACCCTAGACAACATATCAAAAATTCAGAATTACCGGACCGTTTGTAAAGTAATCCTCCTCTATTCACTGGGACTAAATTGGGTACGAACCCAAAAGTGTATCACCTGTAGGTATTCAAAAATGCTTGATAGCCCCAAATATTGAGTTATTGAACTGTAATATGTTTATCAAATGTCCATTCGTCGGGAATGTTTTTAGTCATTAACTAATAAATGTCAAATATAAAGTGTGTTCAAGAAATAAAGTTTCATCACAAGTCAATTCTTTTTGGCATTTATCTCGACATCCATGCAGTTTTCGAAAAACATACAAGAAAGCAAAAAGAATCCAAAATAAAGGCAGAATTTGAATTGATGTTTCGTTGGAAGCAGAGGCAGCACGCATAAAAATTCGAGAGGGTTCATTCAATTATTTTGAAAATTATAGAGCGAATTTAGAAAAAAACAGAAAAATATAAAATTTTGGCACCCTGTATATCAGAAACGAAGCTCCTAAGCATATATGTTCATATAAGATTTTCATCATAAAAAAATGTCTTTTACAAGATCTTGAAGTCGTGCTACAAAAAACTGACTCCTCCTGTGTGTATACATATATATATATATATATATATATATATATATATATATATATATATATATATATATATATATATATATATATATATATATATATAACGCCATTGACATAGAGTTACATCAAAAAAGCTTATATTGTCCAAAGCGCTAAGGTTAGATTAGAAATAATTTTATATGGTGGTTATTCTTAAATTTTCTAATTTTCCGCGCAATATTCTCAATTTTTTCTTCACGTGTGATGGCTTGACCAAGGGAAATAGGGTTTATATATATATATATATATATATATATATATATATATATATATATATATATATATATATATATATATGAAAAACTTGGTTCACAGGAAATGAACCGCGTAAAAGATTTTGAAAAATCTCGACGTTTTCGAGCTCCTTTTGCGAAGCCATTCTTCAGGAGAATTAAGAAGGGGAATAATTCAGTATCGTGGCCTCAATCTGCCTACTCTACGATTCGAATTAGGTTGGAATCGGAACAATACGATTGCGTGGTATACAAACCTGCCTACTCCACTAACGCGTACTGCTGCTTCCTGTCAACTCTGAAGTCTCAACCTGCCTACCTCTTCAGAGTCAGACTGACGGGCTCGATCGTCGCGTGGCCGTATTTATAGGGGAGGGGGGGCGGGTACTCACGCTCATCCAGTGCGGGATGCACTCTGATTGGGCGTTACATGGGACTACTGGGAAGTGGGTTCGCATGCTGAAGGGAGTCTGTGACTGTCACTCTGTGTGTTCAACAATTCGGACGTTTTTCTATTTCTTCTACAGCTTTCACGGAAAATTCGGGATTTGAAAGATCGGACGGGAGCAATAGTTTGTTTGTATTGGGGAAATCGATAATGTGGCCTGTTTGGGTGTGATGTTGGGAAGGGCGTTGGAGATATCTGAGTGTCTTAACTGAAAGTGATGTTCTTTTGCACGGACCGAATTCGTCGGTTTGTTTGTCCTATATAAGAAGCGAGGACAATTGGAACAGGGAATCTTCATAAAACACCGTGATTTTTTCGTTAGGGAATTTTTATCTTTGACGGATCTGACCAGATGGGAGAGTTTTTGTTGAGTGGTGAATATTGTTTTGATGTTCGTGTTTTTGAGAGATCTTGCGATCTTATCTGTTACTCCTTTGATGTAAGGAAG